>ML789944.1:351972-378082 GCA_009831015.1 Picea engelmannii
CCCAAAATGCATTTGAGAGATTCTTACCTTTCATCATACTGCGTGCACACTCTACCATAGTTCTGTTTTTCCTTTCAGCGACTCTGTTCTGCTGTGGAGTGTGAGGTACTGTAAACTGCTGTACTATTCCATGATCTTTGCAATATTTGTTGAAGTCCCTTGATTTATACTCTCCCCCTTGATCTTAACGGAGGATTTTGATGGATTTTCTTGTCTGCCTTTCCACCATGGTTCCGAATTCCTTAAAAGTACTCGAAAACATCACTTTTTCTTCTAAGGAAGTAAACCCATGTATATCTCGTGCAATCATCAATAAATAACAGAAAGTAAAATGCACCTCCTAAAGACCTAGTCTGCATAGGCCCACAAACATCAGTATGCACAAGATCTAAAACATCGCTCTTTTTCCTATCAGGATTAGAGGGGAATTCATCTCTGTGCATCTTTCCTAATGCACATCCATCACAAGCAACCTTCTCATTCTTTAACATGGGAAGTCCTTCAACCATATTCTTTTTCTGTAATAACAACAAATCAGGATGATTGATGTGTCCATACCTTTGATGCCAAAGAATCTCTATTGGCATAGTTGCAGAAGTTAGTGCGTGATGTGCTTTGCTGGTAACATCAAGTTTGTATAGGCCTCCTTCTTTGACTCCCGTTGCAACAGTTTGGAAGTGGTCCAACAGATCTTTCACTATGTAATAATTCTTGAAGAATTCAACCTTCAAGTCTGATCTGTAATGGTGGACACAGAGATCAAATTTTTCTTTATTCCTGGCACATACACTACATTTCGAATGTGACGAACAGTACCATTCGACAATGTCACAGGAATGTCTCCATATCCCTTGATCTGATGAGCGCGATCATCACCAAGATATATGCTGGCGCCATTCTGTGTTTCTTTAAAATTAGCATACCAGTTCTTGTTACAAGTCATATGTACTGATTCTTCGGAATCCACAAACCAGGGATTAGAATCATCCGTTTCAGCAGATAAAGCAGCGTTAGTCACAAACAACCTAAGATCCCGTGATTCAAAATTTGGGGGTTCATCAATATCATCACTAGCAATAAATAATCTGAGATCATGATTTGACGATTTTTCTGCATAATGACCTGAATGTTTTCTTGGTTTATTCCTAGCCTCATCGCTCTTCTTCTTATGACAGTCTTTAACAATATGTCCAGGTCGACCACAATAAAAACAACTCTTTGACTCATTCCTGTCAGATTGCATACCTTGATTTGGAGATGGTCTTCTCTGCCATGAACCGCCTCTCTGCCATGAACTGCCTCCTCTGCCTCTTTCTCGTGATCTCCCTCTCGCAGATCTCTTATTTGACCACAGTGCCAAATCTTTATTCTGAGGTTTCAGATTCCTGCGCCTCTCTTCCTCTTGCAGCAAAATACCTGTCAGTTCTTCAAACGTGGGAGGTTTCTCCCTTGCCGCGAGACCTGTTATGAACATATGATAATCTTCTAGCATACCATTTAAGGTAATAGTGACCAGGTCAGTGTTGGAAACAGTTTCCCCTATATTTACTAGCTTGTCTTTCACCTCTTTAATACGACACAAAAATGAACTAACAGATTCATTTCCATCCATTTTAATGCCTAGCAATTTAGATTTCAGAAACAAAATGCGATTTGTGTTGCTAGTTTCATACAATGCTTTAAGTGGTGTCCATGTTGCAGCATAAGTTGTAGCGTCTCTAATATGTGGAATTATGCTATCTTTAACAGACATGCGCAACAATACCTTTGCCTTATTTTCGCGCTTCTCCCAATCTTGGATCTGTGCTGCTGTCGCACCTGCAGCCGCATCAGGTTTCAGTTCAGTTCCCTTTGCAATGTTCCAGACACCATAACCCTCCATGAGCGTCTGCATCTTGAATTTCCAGTGAATGAAGTTCGATCCATCTAACTTGTTGGCTTCGTTGAGGTAGGTTTCTGCTAGCGGATTCACCATTGCTGCAATTTAGTCTTTGCAAGTGAATCACCAAAGATATGCAATTTTCTGTCGCTCTGCCTTCGGATACCACCGATCCGTCTCAATCTCAGCTTTCACACACAAAAGCTCACAAATTTTATTCTCTTGAATAAACTTTAATATCCACTTTTAAAGTTTATACTTCAAATATATCCACTTTGAATAAAAATTCACTTCAAAATAATAGACTTTATAGTCCATATAAAGTTTAAACGCCACATTCATCCATCTTTAATAATAAATCTTAAACATGCATTCACTTTATGCACTTTTAATTAAAAAATATATCCTTTATAACTCCACTATTCACTTAATAACTCACTCTTCACTCTTCACTTCACGCTTCAATTAAAAAAAAACTCCACTCCATTTTTAATAAATTTTTTATAACCCACACATGCAAATGATTTTCAAACTCACTTGAATCGTGGCATGTAAATTCAATTCTCCAACAAATAAACTGAAACTATAACCTCATGCTTCAATGTTCACGATGAGTAACAGGTCAGACCTCACGCAGAGTCCCCTCACGACCTCTTCTACACAATCCGTCCGCACAAACACAACAAATCTGAGTACGCCTTCAAACTCAACAACAATAACAATAAACTCCACGCATGCAAACGTTTTTAAACTTCACGATTTGCCTCCATAGGAATTTCCACACCTCACACTTGTCTTAGCCTGCGGAAATCTCATACGTTTCCGCACCTCACTCTTCTGTGGACTGTGGGGAGCCCCCCCCCTCCCGAGTAATTTGGGTGCGGAAATATTTGAAGCCTTCCGCACTATAATTGCAGCTGGATTGCGGAAATTTTACGGTTTTTGATGTGCAGTAAGTTCGAGTATTGTGTCGCCGCACCCTATTAGAGGAGGGACCTGCGTACCTCCAGAAATTTATGCACCTCTCCCTGTGGCTCTGATACCAAGATAAAATATATGAAACAACACACGGTGAGGCTACGCTCACTTCTCTATTATTCAATGAAGACTGATTACATTCTTAAATAGGAAAATACTCTGCTTAGTCGATTACATGCAAACCAAAGACAACTAGACTCTCAACTACGAACTGACTCTTAAGACGCCTACAACTGACTCTCACAACTGAAGCTTATAACTGGCGCTTACTCCATTATTTCCAAGTTTAATAATTGGGTAGAAGTCAAAGTTGCTTTCTTACTGTTGGCTCTGGTAAGGGAATGAGGTGTAGAGGGTATTGGGCTTCAAGGAATCCAAGTTGGTAGTGGAGTGGATCAATGAAGGTTTTAGGAACCAAAATCTTCTCCTAAGGGATGCAATTCTCGGAGTTGAAGAGCTCAAGGCTTCCTTCTCCAAATCCTCCTTTAAGCATGTTTATCGTGAAAACGATGCTATGGGAGACGAGTTAGCCAAAAGTGCAGTTGAATCAAAGGAAGATAACTTACATTTGAAAGATAACTGAGGAGGTGAGGTCATTCCTTTCGTCCCTAGACAAATCAAAATCTAAAACTTTGCTCTGTTTTATTTTCTCCTAGAAAGAGATTTGATTTTTGGAAGTTTCTAATTGTGATCTCCATTGACAAAATGTAAAGATGCTAATGGTTAAATTTACGAGCTTTCAGAGGTCTTTTTCATAGTCCTTTGTAGGAAGTTGATCCTTTTTGATACTTTGGTTAAGTTAGTCGAGACTTTTACAAAAGGTATCATTACTTGTTTCTTCTTGAAATAAAAAATGCTACAAGTATTTCCAAGGATTTTTTTATTATTTATAAACACATGTCGATTGTACTTTTCAACCATGCCATTCTTTTTTTATTCATTTGAATTATTTCATTCTAAGACAAATGATATTGTGCATAGTCTACACTTGTGTTTCTTGCAGGTAATATTAGAGCTTCACTCAAACACTAACTATAGTGCAAAAATGTCGTTGCTCAAAATATGTTCTTGGGATTATAAATTCTTCTTGTAGGTGGATTGCAAAATTGTTTGTGGGGTAACTTATTCTCAGAATTTCACACACGATTCATTTGAGCTTTACAACACCAAACAAGTTCAAGGAGCAAGAAATTGGGAAAACTTGCTATGGATTTGCAAATATAGGCACATAGTCATTTGTTAGAGGTTGCCACGTTTTGAAGCCCATTCTTGTAGGTTGTATTCGACTTGAAAATCTCTATAAATATTGGACTGATTTGTGTGTTTTGTAGAAGAAAATATACAACACGTAGATCAAAATAGCTTCTTAAACATATTCAGGTGAAAACTAGGTGTAGATGTGAAACGAACCGCAAGCTAAATTGTGGACATTAGGGTGTCGTGCTTAGTGTAGGCCTGAAAATATTCAGATCGTGTCAAGGAATATACAAGTGAGGAAAGGCAAGCACAGGTGCAATTGGAAGGGCTAAAAGTGTGAAATTTCTCCATGAGTTGTTATTACAAGTGAACGCTAGGATAGAACAAAATCCCCAATGAAGTATAGGAACCCAACATGTGACCAATAACAATTTTCGGCACACCACACAATGATGAAATTGATAGGAAACACACTTGAATGATTCTCCATCCAGCAATAACAAAATCGAGGACATGAAGTTCAGTTGGGTTTAACTTCCCCCAGAACTAAGACACAATTTTATCAGTTTAGGTATCTTCTAGCTTGCCCATGTGTCAGCAAGATTGCTTTAAAGAGGGCCATTGGGAAAATGGTCCTAAACTTCATTATTACAAGAGAAGGATGAATAGCAACCTACAAAGGTTGTTCAACTAAAAGCTAGCAAATGCAATGGTGTTTCTACAACATTCATAGTTGCATAAGATGATGTTGTAAGTGGAGATAGAAAAGTAGAAGATGGCTTCACATCTAAAGCATGGATTAAAGTTATAGACTAACCAAAATCTACCCAAAACAACTAAATAGGTTTTTCCATAGTGGCATGATGGTMGTAAGCTTCAAGGTTAGATAGTAGATGGAAGCAATACAAAAAATTATATCACTATGAGACTAGCAATAATGGAAAACGAGAGCAAACCATCGATGACTGGAAGGATGAAAACAATAAAGGAGAGCACAACATTACTTATGGAAGCCCAGTGAATGAATTTGTTTATGAAGTTAATGTTTACACAAAGAATGTTCCAACACAAAATTATGAATGGTCAGGTTTGTAAACATTAACTTCATAAACAAGTTCAATCTCTAAATTGTATATTGTATTTCTTACTAAGAATTTTTTTTTAACTTCTTGTTCATAACAAAGAAATGATGTTTCATTTTGTAGATTCTACATTGAATTTGATCATATCTAGGAAGATGATCCTCCCTACACCTGAGAAGTTAACATAAGAATAGGTGTGCAAGCATCAACTAATATTGAGACAAAATAGAAACACAAGGACATCTTGACGACAAACTAAGTATGTAGGAAATTCCTCGATCCTGCCTTTTTTCCCTTGTTCTTGACCTCTATCCACCCCCTTGAAGGTGGTGCCACAGGAACAATTTGTAATTTAGAAGCCAAATTTCCACTGTTCATCAAAGTCAAAGTTATCAGATTTGTGATCTCTTCATTCCTCTCGATGTCGCATCCTTAACTACTTCTATCCCCACAGAAGAAATTACTATATTTTCGGCTTCCTCTCTAGCCTCCACTGGGAGAAATTGCTAGGAAGTTGATTGTTGTTGGATGCATTATTGAGGCATCACATGTTTATTATGTTTTGTGTTGGTTCCCTATCCAGACCTAGTTTTAGCAGTTAGAGCAGATATTGCGGACCTACCCGTGGTTTACGTATGGTGGTCAGAGAGGTCTTTCATTGGTTCCTTGGAATGTCTTCCCAATGCCCAAGAATTGTTAGTTTTTGGGCTAGCTTGGACAGGTACTTCTGCATTAGCAGTGCCTAGCATGCAGAGGTGTCTGAGTGACGCTCTCTAGATCTTTAACTTTATAATTGCATTTATAAAGTTAATGTGGCTTTTATTTAATGACTAAAGTGACTTTTTTATAAAGTTGAATGACTTAAGTGATTTAAGTCATCTCAATGAGAGATTAAGTCACAACCGTTGATCTTGGGAATGTAAGATGTAATCTTGGGGTTAGGGATTTGGTCATTACGAGATTATAAAAGCAGATCTAAGGAGAGTGAGAGGCACACATTGCGCTGAGAGTTGAAGAGGGCGATTTGGCTGAGGAAGATAGCGAATTTACCGCTGGCGGAAAGACGATTTTGCAGGGCCGGAAAAAAGCAGGGCTGAAAAAGCTGTGCGAAAAGGTAGGGCCGGGAAAAGCTGTCTGGAAAAAGCAGGGCCGGGAAAAGATGGGCCGAAAAAGCAGAACTGTACAGGTTGAGTTTGCTGGGCTGTAAGAAATTTCTGAATTAGCTGCTGTAATTGTTTTTTTCCAATGAGACCAATAAAATCCTCTCATTTACTGGTTTTCCCTTTGGGTTTTTTTCAGGGGCATTTCCCAGAAAAATCTGTGTTGAAATGTGTGTGCTGTTTATGATTCCACTGTGCATTTTAATGGTTAAAACTCAGCTGTAAATTTTCTGCATAGTTTACAGAATTTATATCAACAGTAGATTAAATTTTGAGCTGTTAAATTATTGGCATAAAATTTCTGATTGCTGGGTTTCAAGAAAGTAACAAGAATGAGGAGGTATTGGTCTGTTCGATGTTGTGACCCAAGGTAGTATCCTTGCAGCTAAGCGCGAGGTGTAATGTATAGAGGGTTATGCTTCTTGGCAGATTTTTCTTCGTAAGTGGATGATGGCAGCTCAGCATATTGGTTTGGTTAGAGGGTCTTTTGGGTTATGTGATATCCTCTCTTCTCCCCACCTGTTTCAGGTTCCCGACTTCCTTATTTTCTGTAGTATTTGGTGATTTTGGAAGGTTGGGGCAGCCAAGCAGGGTGGAGTCTTGCCAATGGGCCCATTTGGATTGGCGGGTTTAGGGGTCTTGTGTTGTGCAGAAGTGTCATTTGCAGGCTCATCGATTGAGCAAGAAAGGCATTTTCTTTTGGAGGGATTGGTGGAGTCTTCTTGTGGATGGAAGGATTGGTGCTCTCTTGCTAAGGAGTAGAGGTTTCTTGCACCTCAGTGTCTTTTTATCACGGAGTTGAGGAGCCTTATTCTGGAGTCTCGTTGTTTAAGATGAACATTGCAATTCGAGGGCCTTTTTGGAGAGATTGGGAATGGAGTTTTGGTCAACTGCTTCTTCAGTATGACTCCTAGTGGTTGTATTCTGTCCTTCATGGGTGGCATCTATTATCTCCGGTTCTTAACAGTCGTTGGATGTCCACTGATGCAGAGGAGAGATGGTTGTGTTGACTAAACAGCATGTGGCTTGTCCAGCTCTTTGGGTTTTTGCTTGGTTGGCGAATCTATCAGGGGATTCCATCCAAAGCCTGGCTGGCCAAGAGTGGGCTTTCTGATGGGCTATGCCTGGTTTATCACCTATCGGAGATTGTAAAGCATATTTTCTAAGGGTGTCCATTTTCCAAACATTTCTGGAGTTATGTGGAGGATCAATACTTGGTATTTTTTCATGACAGATTGCATGGATGTGCTGCGGTGGTTGGAGATGGCCATTATCTGGTTTGCACTACGTTCATTGGGATCTGGCATTGTTTGTAGATTTCAGTGTTATTTAGTCTTTGGAAGGTTAGGTGTACTTCAGTTTCTGAGAATGAGAAGAGTTTTATGTCCGCTCACAGTGGTAAGATGAAATTTGCCACCAGCTTTGTCCAAGGGCAGTTTTTTGTTCAAATATGCCCAATCTTTTGACCCCGAAGCATATTCAGATTTTCATTCTGCTTGAGTTGCTCTCTGGAAGAAGTTATGAGTTCCATTGTATATACCCTTCCACCTTTTGCTCTACTGTTCGTAAATATTTTTTTATAAATATAAGAGTCTTAATGTATTAAGTCAATTAACATGGGTGATTTTATTAAACTTTGGACTCTAGTATTGGATGGATAATACTGCAAGAACTTATGCAGGTTGAGTAATCTGCTCTTCCCTGCCACTGATCACAGGGTAAGCCATCATATCTGGTAGGTACTGCACAGATGTATTGAAACCTACATGAAGCAATGGTTATTGATTTTTGATGATAATATTCATGCTAAATTCGTACTATGGAATGCTGGATTTTTGGGCTCTGTTCTCTCTTTTCATTACGCACAATGTCTTGGTTATTACTAGGCCTTTTGGTTTCTCGTTCCTGCTGTTGTGCACTTCTGTGGATTTATTTTTAACACTTTCAGTCATGTATCAGACATATGAAGAATACCTTCAAAAGGCATGTGGGAATACAAGCGAGTATAGTGGTTGCCCACCGGTGAGAATATTGCAACGTCTTTCATTACTTCAATGTGGCTTACATTCTTGGTTATTCATGATAATCATTACATGAATGTCAATCTCAATTCACATACTTTTTCTTGTCTGCAGACTCCGGGAGGATGGACGGGAAATGGTGTAGAGCTTACATTCCCAGATGAGCAGTGAGTCTTCTAATATTTGTTCAGTATAGCTTGATAGACAGTAGTGCCCAAATTGCATTCAATAATGTTTCAAGAATTCACCATTGATACATGTTTGTACAGGTATGCAAATTACTTGGCGAATTGGTATCATAATCAGAATCCAATGATGGCGAGCAATATATACTATGGTGCTCCACAAATAATAAATACTTACCCTGCTATCCACCATCCTTAGCCTATCCACCATCCTTAGCATATAAGATCGCCCGTGATTGGATTTCTGCTTTTGCAGATGTTAACGGAGATTTTTCTTCTTTTTTTGTGGAAGGAAGCAACAATTTTTCTGCTTTTCACACTCATAAAAATGTTGTAATCTACTAGCTCTTAGTATGGACGCTTTTTCACTGGCATATATTTTATTGTTTTATTTTGTACATTGAAGAATTTATTTTGGGACAGATGTTGATTTTCACTTGTTCGTTTTGGCTGGCTGCTCTGAACTAATTTATTTCATGTGCTTTTGGCCAAGTTGTAAAATATAATTTTTTTGTAATCCCATGTCCAATGAAGGGATTCTATATTAACCATTTTTTTGAGCAATCAAAATGCGAGGAAACATAAATCATTCTTTTGTGCTTCAAGGCGCACAGTTTTCCTGAGATGTCGATTATGTGCAGGCCTTCTCAGGCTTCAAATGTATTCTTAAGAATATACTTTACTTTCTTCCAATGATGAAAACGTTATTTAATTTTCTTCGGGGGACAAGGCGAATGCAATGGAATACGCGATGAATATTCTTATAAGAACATGCTTAAATAACTGAAATAGGTATCTTTTTCGTTTTTATCCCAACTTCTGTTGATTAACTGGTGCTTCCATTTGTACATTGCACGGAAAAATATATTGGTGTAATTTTAAAATAGAGTTTGGGTAAAATAGAGTTTTTCAACTAGTGTAGGTAAGGGGAGGAGCACAGAGGTTTGCAGTAGAGTTGCTATGTGTAGAGTATGAAATCAGTCGGGAAAACAGTTTTTGTCAACCGATTACGAGAGATGCTGTATATATTTATTTTAAGAAAAATGTAGCTAATTTTAATTGTGAAATTAGCTGTTATTAATTACTCAGTTTTTGGGAATTTATGGAGTTTGACTTTTTGGTTTATTTTTCCTTTCTCAAAATGATTGGCATCTTGTTACTGTGCAATAACCCCTTTGAGTTTGGGGGCTGAATGATCCAAAAAATGCATTGAAATTAGTGAAATTAGTCATTAAACTGTAAATTATACTTTTAGGAGAGATAATACTAATGATGCAAACAATTGTAAGATAGACATTTCTTTTCTATTTTCCTAATATCTATGTCATGGACCGTGGTGTTCCCGTGTGTGGAAAATAAAACAATTGCACACATTTTGGCTTAAAGGTTGTTTTGTGTTTTTGAAAGCAAAATGTAAATGCATATCTTATATTATTCCTATCCTTTTGAAAAAAGGGACTTGGTAATTGTTTTAGGAACTTATTATTATGAGGTATAGAAAAGGCTCTATTGTTTTCCATCATACTTGCTTGTCAATTATAAAGTTTTAGATTACCATTTGTCTTAGTTGCCCTCGCAAAACTATGGGGTCAGTTGCCTTGATATATGTGAAACTAAATTTATTAGGCACACACATTCTTGATTAGAATGCTATTCGATATTTCAATCCCTTTTCTCATCATGCAATTAAATGTCTTATCTGTACTAGATATGAGGATGAGCAGGTAGATCTAATGCAGATTTGAGTGTCCAACAGACATATCTAGGCAAATTAAGCAGAGGATTTCTTTAGTTGAGGGCCAGAGTTGTTAGGTTTGTTGTATTTGTATTTTTCCTCGGTGGACCATTTTTCTAGTAAGAGAGCCCATGTAAGCTTGGATTCATTATTAATGAAAAGTTGATTTGAAGGGCAAATTTTCTGTGCTGTGTGAAATTTGTGTTTTTAGTTTTTTCTTTTGCTATATTTATTTCCAGTGAATATATTTTATTATGTTTGTTGTAATTTGATTATAAGCAAGGTAATACACAAGGTAGCTAGGTGCTGGGAATAGTGAGATTTTTTGAAAATTCAACAATATCCATGTAAGAAATGAACGTGTCCATAAATGCCTATGAATGATACAATGATAAATATGTAGTGAAGAACATTGTTTTTGTATACCTCCCAATAGACATGGAGTCTTCATAATGATTAATAATATATTATGTTCAATACAAATAAATTTTAATGTTTTATCAACATGCACGTTGTTATTGTGACATTTTTTTATACTTGTAATGTATCCCAAACTGAACTACACAATGAATATACCGGAGTAGCCGTTTTGTTACTTTCCAATGGCCCTCATGGGCTGTTTGCATAAATCGGGAAACAAGACCAACAACAAAATAAATATCATGACAACTATGAGTCAAATACAAAAGGCTACTAGCTAAATAATGGTACAAAGTGCCAGTTACTTTGGGCATATTACATGTGGCAACATGTTTTACACCAAAGTAGAAGGGAGAAGGAATTGGTTTACAATCTTCCATGTGAAAGCGACGAGGTCACATGCATACTTAGACTGGGAAATGAGAATAAATTCCTTGGCTTGCAATACCTGGAGGCTAGAGAAATAATGCAAAAAACTTAAGTCCCTGATTTCAAATTTCTTCTTAAGGTTGTATTTCACATGGTTTAAAAGTTTGGGGTCATCAACATAAAGAATACGTATTATGAGATGGTTCCCCACTTTCTTGCTAGAGACATTGGTGTTAGAATGACATCTAAAAATGTTTTAAGACCTTGCTTAAGAGCATATAGAGATTTGTTAAGGCAATGAACAAGGCTTGAGTTATTCTGAACATAGCCACAAGTTGTTTCCATGTAATTTTTTTTTTGCAAATCCCCATGCAAGAAGGTGGATTTAACATCCATCTGATGGACCTCCCATTTATGTGAGGTGGCAAGGGCTAGAACAATGCGGATATAATTCATTTTTCTATGGGGGAAAATGTTTCATTATAATCAAATTCCGTTGGCAACTAATCGGGCGTTATGTCTTTCAACACTTTGATCTGATGCACACTTAGTTCAATACACTTGCTTGCATCTTACAAGTTTTCTTCCTTTTAGAAGAGGTACCAAATCTCAAGTATCATTCAACATTAAGGAAGGATATTCTTCATTAATTGCTTTGTCCCAATTTAGTTGGCTAGAAGCTTCTGTAAAGGTGTTTGGATCATGAGCCTTTGAAACTTTAGCCAAAAGAGAGGTGGCTCATTGGAACTGTGAATGTGCACGATGTTAATCTATAGGATCACCGACAAGATCTCCGACTCTTTCTTATGTTGTATAGACCCATTTGGGAAGCGATGGTTCTAGCACGAGTTCATGTCCAATGGATCCAACTGGAGGAAGATGAGCATGAAAAGGTGGATTTTCATCTTCTTTTTCATCATTTGAAGAACAAACATGAATATAACTTAACATCTTTCCTAATAATAAATTCATTGGAATGAGGTTGAAGAAGTGTATAACTTTTACATCTTTAGAATATCCAACAAAAATGTACTTCACTTTTATGCTATGATGCTTTCCTTTACTCATTAGGAATGTGAGCCCATGGTTCACTACCAAACACATGGATGTGACTTACATTTGGTTTAATTTTACTCCATGCTGCTTTTGGTGTTATATTTTATAAAATCTATGTGGGAGTGCGATTTACTATGTAATTTGCACCAAAACAATAAGATTTCATCCTTACATTGGATCATACAATTTTCCATTTCCTTTAATCTGTGATTCTTTTGTTGATGATTACAACTGCGTGAGATATCCTCCAGGACAGACCTGAGAGATCACCCCTGAGATGGGTGTGTGGTTCCTATCCGAGACAGATCTGGAATATAGTGATAGCCTCCTTACAAAGAGTTGAGAAAAACTCCAGATGATTCTCCTGTGTAACACAATGAGAAAGGAGATTCGCTGAGTTGGACGTGCCTGTGGCTGAGCACAAGGTGAATGTGTGAATTCCCATAGAGCTGGGTGCATCATCATGAGACAAAACAAAGAATTGAGATGATGAACTTTAGATGACTCTCCTATGTAATGCAGTGAGAAAAAAATTTGTTGAGTGGATGTGCCTGTGGATGAACACATGTGAACGTGATCCTAGTGGCTGACCACTAGTGAGCGTGGTTCTCCTGTGAGACACAATGAGATAGAGATATGGACATCCCTATGGATGTGCCCTAGTGGTTGAACTCTAGTGGGTGTATGAGATCCCTTGCTATATTGTTCAAGAGTCGGACCTACCTATAACCCTATCTGTAATGTAAAGGGTATATGTCGGCCCCACCTTAATGTAAAAGATAATTAATGAAAAAGATAATTAATATAAAAGATAATTAATATAAAAATAATTAATATGGTAAATATTAATTATATTTTGAGTTATTGAGGTTGGCCCTATTGTGCCAAAAGACACATCATTTGATGTGACAAGTCTTATATATAAAGAGGTGAATCCCCATTGATGAAACACACTTATCATTGTGTCATCTCATGATTTCAGAAGTAATTGTCTGAAATTATGAAAATTACAACACCCTTTTGTGTGCTAGGTTTGGTGATGGTGTGGGAGGTCTTTCTTTTGAGGAATATAGCAAATGATTGGCTGGGTTTTCTTCCCTTGTTGAGAAGGGTTTCCCAGGATACTTCTTGTGTTCTTGTGCATGGTTATTCTTCTTGTGATCTTGGTTTGCTACAATAGTTATGGTTCAAGTAATAGTTAAACATAAAATTTAAAGAGGATACATGAGCCATATCTCTTTGAAAATTCAACATGGAATTAGAGTAGGTCTTGAAGATGACTGTTGCATAGTTGAAGAAAGGTCGATATAAACCCATCGCTGGTATGAAGGAAGAAGGCAAACCTCTCCTTAACTCTTTGTGATAGAATTTGAAGGGGCCGGACCTAGTAAATTTCCATGGTAACTCTTTAGAACTGGCCGCAGGTAAATTTCTGTGGTAAAGATACCCCACCGCCAGCTCAAGGGAAGGGCCAGATCCTCCTTTAAATTCTGTGTTAAAGTAGCCGAGCTTTGGGAGGAATGGTGATTGTCCAAAATAGGCTGGCCGCATGCCTAAAGCCCCTGGCCGACCCTTGTCTCACAGGAGCAGGCAATCGCCTATTTTTCTAAGGCAACTAGAAAGTCTGTTCCTAGGGCAACTGCTACAAAGTTTGTTTGAGAAGGGAGCTACAAAATTTGTTATTAAGGCAGCCGCTAAGGGCTGTCATCACCACAAAGTTAACTCCTAAAAACAACAGACTTGAAACCAAACGACAAACCTGTTACAATACCTTTCGAGGCAGAAAAAGGGATGAGTCCAAGGTTTTAATATTTGTGTGCAATCTAGTAACAAGGAGCATGCACAAATGTGACTAATATGAGCAAGCTTTAGATCATCTATGGAAGCTTCAGAAGGCAACCTTTTAGTCCTTGATGACAGTTGGCAAATATGCTTGAAATTTTTTCTAGAACTGGGTTAGATGTGGAATTTCCCTTCCTTGTATATCCTAGTTGTTGCATAATGCACTTGCTGAAATTCTATTCTTTTTGGGACTTCTTGATTAAAGTTTTTCTGAGATTCTTGGTATATATTTCGGTCTCCTCTTTATCTGTCTATTACTGTTACAAGGGCTGAATTTCCCTCAGTGGTTACAGAGCTACAAAACCGAATTTTTGAGACTGTTACAAGGCTAAGATTTTTGTGACAAAACTGATTACCTTTGCTGCTACAGAATATAATTCTTTGAGGTTGGGTTTATCTTGGAGGAGGAGGCCAGGATTATCTTGAGGTCAATTTTTTGGCAAGCGGAGATAAGGGCAGTTTTAGGGCCTCTTATGAGGCTCAAATTCAACAAGATCTGAAACTGTGATAAAGGGAAAAATTGAAACAGTTATAAGGGCAAATTGAAGTGCAATAAAAGGGCTAACATTGACTACATTCAATGTGCCTAGGATTTGATCATGGAGAGTCTCAAAATGAAAAAATCTTATATAGATTTGTGGATCGCCCAAAGCATGATGTAGGTCTAGAAACATGTAAAACTTATGGTGCTAAAAACAAGCTCGGTCCAGTCACTAAATCAAGCAATGATGAGTCTGATCCATCTGACAACCTTCTAGACATTTCAGACATATGTCAGACATATTTCAGATTGTCCAGAATTGGCACACATATCAGACATATGTCACAATTGCATCAGAAGAATTGGTTGATCTTCTTGTCTAAGAATTTTGTTCGCAACCTATGATAATAACTACAATTGCTCAAATAAATTGATATTGGGAAAACATCACTAACGCTGAAAATGTTTTGAGTAGCAACATGAGCTACAAAGGATAGTTGCAACAGTGTGTTTGGAATTTTGTTGAATGTCAATAGTGGACATGACCTTGATGAGCTAAAACAATCATAGCAAGTTGGATCACCAACAGAAGGGCAAAATTGCTAATATTTGATACTCACATATTAGTTACAACAATAAAGGTTACAACATATTAGTTCAAAGACTTGTATGGTACATGTGGCTACAAGGAAAACAAACGAGGAATGCCATTGCTCATCATGACATTGACAAGCAAGCATAATCTTCATTGGTGAACACTCTCAGGTATGCACTTGTATATATTATTTTTGCATCATTGTCATGAGGGTACTTGCAGGAGGAAGGAACCCTTGGTGCAATCATGGATCCAGAGGGATCTCAGTATATACAGAAGAACAACACACCGGAAGTGAAGACTCCAGATTTGATTGGTTTAATTATCATGTTACATTACAAGTAGGTGTTGTAGCTGTGACAACAATCCTTAAAATATTTTGATTCTAGAGATGTACTCATGAATCTCCACTAGGAGATATTCTTGTCTTGTTTCCTTTCGTTTGTTTTCTTGTTCTAGGCAGGTTAACAACAAAGGAAGATGCTTATCCTTTAGACTTCAGAGGGATTCACTTGACTTAGAAGGAGTCAAACTAATTGAGAAATAGAGGCATTATCTTCTTCCTCTTCAGCAGTCCAGAGGGAGATAACCATTGATACAATTGATCCAATTGATATTACCAAAGACTTTGCAATAGGCCATAAAAGGCCTGTCTGGGCTTGACAAACTTTGCAAGAGGCAGAAAGACATGTAGCTGATGGAAGTGTCGAGAAATACAAAACGAGACTTGTAGTTAGAGGATACTCACAAACAAAGGGAGTGAACTATGATTATACATATTGATCCAATAGCCCGCTGCACTCCCATCTGTACTATTGTCCACGAGTTGGAAACTACATTAGATAGATGGATTCTTGATGAGTTTGGGGTTTCAGCAAGACTATTGTTGATCCAAACCTACACTATTACATTGTTGGTGATGAGAGCCTCATTTTGATGACTTATTCAAGAAGTCGTGTTGTTGGATACAAGCAAGTCTCAACTTCTGATTTCGAAATGAAGGATCTGGGTATGATGCACTACTTCTTGGGACAAGAAGTATGACAGTGAACAAATGAGACTTTTCCTAAATCAAGGAAAATATACAATAGAGATATTAAAAGAAGTTCAGTATGACATAATGAAACTCCATGTCTACATCGATGGTGATGGATTTGACGAAAAATAAATGATGATGATTTAGATGAGATTGATCCACATGTGTACTGACAACTGATTGGATCATTGATGTATTTGGTTAACACCAGACCTGATATATGCTATGCAACGAATGTGCTTAGTCAATCCAAGAGTCAGCCGAGACAGACTTACTGGATAATATTAAAGCATGTATTGAGATATATACGAGGCACAATTGGATATGCCCTGAGACATACCTCCAGTGTGAACTTGATTTTGCAGGAATATGCCGATACAGATTGAGCAGAGAGTATAGTGGACCGAAAGCACATTCGGTTGTCTTACCGTGAAGTTTTCCATGGTTTCCTGGTGCAGTAGGAAACAAAACTCTGGGCCTTGAGTACCATAGAAACAAAATATATAGCATTGAGTGTGCGAAGTAGTGTGGCTTCACAAGCTTCTGACATATTTACTTGATCATGAGATGGATTCTATGATGATACCAGAGTTGTGTGTAAAGCTCTTCGAGAACCCCGTGTTTCATGATAGATCGTAACACGTTGAGATAAAATAACATTATATCAGAGACATGTTGCAGAGGAAAGCAGTACACGTGCAATATCTTCCTACACATGAGTAGATTGTAGATATCTTCACCAAACCGCTTGCCAATACAAAGTTCGAGTACTTCTGTGAGAAGCTAGCTTGCTGGAGATTACCTCCCTAATTGAGAGGGAGTGTTGATGATTACAGCCAGGACAAAGTTCAAATACTTTCGTGCGAGACTTGGCCTGATGGAGAATGCCTCGCTAGCTGAGAGGGAGTGTTGATGATTACAGTTGTGTGAGACATCCTCCAGGACATAGACCTGAGAGAGAGCCCCTGAGATGGGTGTGTGGTTCCTATCTGAGACAAAGCTGGAACGTAGTGATAGCCTCCTCCTTACAGAGACTTGAGAAGAAATCCAGATGATTCTCCCGTGTAACACAATGAGAAAGGATATCTACTGAGTTGAACTAACTGTGGCTGAGCACAAGGTGAACGTGTGAATTCCCTTAGAGTTGGGTGCATCGTCATGAGACAAAGATGTAGACGATGTATTAGCGTCCTCTGAGCAGAGAGTTGAGATGATAAACTACAAATAACTTTCTTGTGTAATGCAATGGGAAAGAAGATCTGTTGAGTGGACGTGCCTGTGGATGAGCACAGGTGAACGTGATCCTAGTGGCTGAGCACTAGTGAGCGTGCTTCTCCTGTGAGACGTAGTGAGATAGAGATATGGACATTCCTATGGATGTGCCCCTAGTGGCTGAGTACTAGTGGGCGTATGAGATCCCTTGCTATATTGTTCAAGAGCCAGACTTACCTGTAACCCTATTTGTAATGTAAAGGGTATAGGTCAGCCCCACCTTAATGTAAAAGATAATTAGTGAAAAAGATAATTAATATAAAATATAATTAATATGGCAATTATTACTTATATTTTGAGTTATTGAGGTCGGTCCGATTGTGCCAAAAGACACATCATTTGATGTGACAAGTCATATATATAAAAGTGAATCCCCATTGAGGAAACACACTTATCATTGTGTCATCTCATGATTTCAGAAGTTGTGGTATGAAATTATGAAAGTTACATCACCCTCTTGTGTGCTAGGTTTGGTGATGGTGTGGGAGGTCTTTCTCTTGAGGAATATAGCAAAGGATTGGTTGAGTTTTCTTTCCTTGTTGGGAAGTGTTTCTCAGGATACTTCTTGTGTTTTTGTGTATGGTTATTCTTCTTGTGATTTTGGTTTGCTGCAGTAGTTATGGTTCAAGTAATAGTTAAACATAAAATTTAAAGAGGATACATGAGCAATAGCTTTTTGAAAATTCAACATCTTTTTCTTAGAAACACCATTTTACTGTGGTGTATATGGAACAATATGTTGCATTTGGATGCCCTGTGTAGTGCAATAGGTTGTAGATTTGATGTTAACATATTCGCCTCATTATTTGTTCTAATCATTTTTTGTTGATACCTAGATTGTTTTCCTACAAGGGTCTAGTACGCCACAAACATGTAAAAAAAAATCCACTCTCAAGTTTTAGGAAATAAACCCAAGTGTGTGTGGAGAAGTCATCCATGAAAGTTATGAAGTACTTGCACCCAGAGAAAGGAGAATGAAGTGGACAACATAAATCACTATGAACAGGCTACAAGAGGGCCAAGGCATGCCAAGAGGTACACTTCTCAAAACTATTTCGATGATGTTTTCCGAGATCATAGTCAACACAAACACAATCTCTACAAGAAATGAGAAGAAGACTAGTCACCATGTTTTGATTACATATCTGTTGCAATGAGTGATAGTTTAGATGACCAAACTACTCATGACAAAGTTTGTTTATGTCATCACTATGAGTACTAAAAACTGATGGAAAAGATGATGACCTAATGTTGTCAAATTTGTACTACCTAGTAATATCATTAAGAATTCTAGTTGCTAAGACATGCTTAGGCTCTTTTAAATTCTTGATTACAACTTGGTGATATGAAAACTCTTATGTTTTACCTTCTATTGAATGCATGATTTGATATACTAATATAAGGTTGTAGGAGAGACTTGAACACATAATGCATCATTAAAATGACCATCATATAGCTAAACGATTCTAGACCCTACAACACTAAGAGATCTATCATCACCAACAAATATTTTTTTTGTGTTACATCCGTTAAGAGCATAAAAAATGGTTTTCTCCTTAGCCATATGATAAGATGCTCTAGAATCAATAAGCTACTGCTTAGAAGAAGTAGATGCTGCATTAAAAGAAAAATGAGAAATAGAAAGTGCATCTCCATGAGAAGAAGAGTTGGAAGAAGAAGAATCAAGATTGATGTTGTGCTTCTTCATTGCTGCTTCTAAAGCCTCCATATTTTTAAAACATTTAGACTTTATGTCTCAATTTTCTTACTTTTTATTTTGGTCATTTATCACAATTAGGAGTAGAATTTGGTTAAGAGAGTTTGGGACCCTTGTTTTTCTTCTTGGTGTGAGGATGTTGCTTCTTGGGATGCTTGGATTTATCCTCCTATTGAACCACTAAGACTTTATTTGGTGTTCCTGAAGTGTTGATCACTCAAAGATGCAAGAGATTTGCTCTCTAATCAAAGAATCACAAAAAGATTCAAGAGAGGGGGGTTTGTAAGCAACCCCTAGAGCTTCTCTGATGGAGTGAAACATAGATACAAAAACATAATATGCATTAGCAAGCTTTGCAATAATAACATATTTACATTAGTCATCCTTCATTTCTATTTTATAGTCTTGAAGTAAACTTGTAAGTGTCTTTAAATTAGATAAATAATCCTCGATGAAAGATAAATCATTTGTATTTAATGAAATTGAATGGTTTTCAAGTTGGTGGGTTCAAATCTCATTAAGTTTTCCAAATACGACTTCCAACTTATCCCAAGATTTATCTGGGTCATCAATTTCTTGAAGGAGAAACTATAAATCACTATTGATAGACATTCCGATTAATCCACATGCTTTATTATTTTTATTATCCCATTTGGATTTGTTTGGGGATCAATGGGGGTTTTACTTTTCTCAAGGTAATTTGGTAAAGTCCTTTGTAGTACATCCTCCATATGAAATTTCCATGAAAAATAGTTGGTATTGGTAAGCAATATATTACTTGGAATATCCATATTAAAATATGTAGGTAAGATTGCTTTAAAAACAAAAATTAACTATTTGGATGTGTTATCACACAGTTTGTAGCTAGGATAAAAGGCTATAAGGTAGAGGGCCAAACTGGCGTAACAGGAACCTGTCCCACCCAATGTCACCATGATGGGAAGACTCTTTCTCTTCAGGGAGGCTAGGCCTAGGGGAGACGTCCCCGGTGACCTGGGGTTTTGAAAGGGGAAAGGATAAAAGGACAAGGATAAATTCCCCCTTCACAGATCACCGCCAATCAGATAGTCCCGGCTAAACAACCAATAATAAGGTATAACCAAAGAAAAGAAAAGCACATGCTTGAGACAATACAACAAAGAAACTGATACGTGCAATCTTGGTTAGTACTTCATATAAATAAGTGACTATCTGATATTCAATATAAACAATTTAAAAGTAAATGTTGACGAAGTCAATGTTTACAAAATAGCAATGATACATGTATCACTCGTCAATAAATACAAGAATGATATGGTATCCAATATAATCAATCAATACTCAATCTAATAAATGCCTTCAACTACCATTCAATTTCTCATAGACAAAATTGCTGCATCAATGATATAATAGCAAGGAGTGATGTCAACATTCAGGGTTAGTAGGGTTAGGTAGAGCTAGGGTTAGTGAAGTTAGGGTTTCAATTCAAAGGTATTAAAAGTGTTTAGATCAGGTTCTACTTCAATGTTTGAGGTCTTATATCAGTTCCTTTAGGGTTAAATGGAGTCAATAATGAAGGACGCAGGAGTTGAAGGAGGACGGCTAAGGACTGGAGGGAAGAGCTCTGAAGTGCTTCTATGGCAGGGCCTCAAAGACAAAACCCTAGGGGAGAGAGGCTCACTCCGATGTTGCTATGGAAAGGCCTCATGCTCTCTCCTCCTTCCTTAGATGGAAAAACAACTAGCATGAAAGATAAAGTCAAGACAAGAGAGTCAAATGAGGGAGAATGTTACTACAACAAGGCTCTATCATCAAACCCTAGAAGAAAACGACCCTAAGTGTAGATAACCTAGGCCTGGGACGTCTCCTTCTTGAGCTCTCGAAAGTACGACTAGCATACGAAGAGGGAAAAAATGAGTGTAGCTAAGGCTAGGCTCAATTCTCTTTAGCATGAAAGAGTAGAGTGTTTCTATGGCAAGGCTCTATCTCACTTCGACAAACAAAACAACTAGAAATCTTGACGGGGACATGAGACAAGGACCAATTATGTGTGCTTGTCACCTAGGGTTTATGCAACAAATTTATAATAATAAATGCAAGTAATAACAATACAACCATTCAATCAAGAAGTTTTGTAGAATTTCACTTACATTTCACCAAGAAACATCATAGCAAACCCTAGTTATAACACCTTCCATCAAGAGAAATGCCCAAAAATGCCAGGAGAATCTTCCTTCAACAAGTGCACCTCACTAAATCAGCGAAAACCATAAAGTAGGGTGCAAATTTCAGACCTCACCAAGTGGTGAGTGAAAGATAATGATAAAATGAGAGTCAAAACCCTCAATATATAGTGTATCCATGACCTAATTCTACCTTTTTAGGTCATAAAAAGGCTGACAAGGCCATAATGTCAAAATCATACTGTTTTTACATTAAATGCTAAGTAAAACCCTAATCAAGCAAAAGGTGAGACGTCAAGCCCCTTTGAGGGAGACGTTAGCCCTTTCTAGGGCCAATGCAACATCCATAAGCAAAACATTAGCCCTCCTTTGGCTCTTCCAAACTGCCACACGTGCCAACCACCCTGTCCATCTGCCATATGCTCATGATGACATCATAAGACTCTTGGTGACGTCTTGGGTCATTTGGAGCCAACGTTCCACTGCAAGTGGGTCAATCCCCTTAGGTCCAGCTCAGCCAAAGTGCCCCTGATGGAACATCCTCTTCTTCTCTGGTGCAAAGGCCCTGATCCATCTCCATCCTGTCTCTCCCCCCTGATGGGGTCTCAACATCCATTTGGTGGGCTCTTTAGCCCCATGGAGGTCTGAACTGGTCATCTCCCCATGTGTATCGTTCCAAATGGTACCTGTCCGTCGGGCATGGTCCTGCACATCAAAAGCTACGCTCTCCATGCTCAGGTCAATCCTTCTCTCGATACTCCATGTCTAGGACCTATGGGCCTTGAGACATGATCTCCTAGTTATCCCTAAAAGCGGGGATAACAGGATGGAAAACTCTAAAAAAAACAGGCAGTTAAAAAAAATGACATTGAATGTTATGCTCTTTTTAAGAAAGACATAAAAGGTAACCAAAGTGTCGCATGGCAAGTAGAGGTTACCCTACATAGTGATAAAGATCTGATGCAGTTGTCGAGTAAAACAAATTTCCCTTCATTTACTAACTTTGCCTATAAACCCACTTTTACAAATAAGTTATTATGAAGTGACCCACTTTTATAAAATAAGTGAGAATCCCTTTTACAATGAATTTACTTTATACACTAAAGTTGTATGCAAAAAATAACTTAAAAAAATAACATTTAAAGTCACTTTCTAGTGATTCACTTTAGTAGAGGTTACCCTACACAGTGATGAAGGAACAATGCGGTTGTCAAGTAAAGGCTACCCACATGCCTTTTATGAGTGCATGATAATATGCCTCATTGTTTGTGGTGCCATTATTTTTTAAGAGCCGTATTGTTTCTTGAACCTTAATATCTCCATGGTCATGCATGATGAAGAGAATTGTAAATTTTCTCGGGTTTCTTGTGAGTGCTATTTTTATTTACAAGCACCATAATTTCATCATTTTGAATCTGTAAAGAATTGACAAATATTAATTACACTTTCTTAAATATTGGTTGTCTAGGTAACTCCTAGATGTAAACCAGTATTGTCCACACATCATCCCAATATTGAGGTATGCCTAAGCTTTCCTCTAATATCCTAAAGAAATTGGTTATAGGTATCGCAAATATTAACCACCATTCTTTACAAATATTAATTACACTTTCTTAAATATTGGTTGTCTAGGTAACTCCTAGATGTAAACCAATTATTCTCCACACATCATCCTAATATTGAGGCATGCCTAAGATTTCCTCTAATATCCTAAAGAGATTAGTTATAGGTATCAAAAAATTAACCATTATTTATCCCCTGTATACGTCCAAATGGCTTTGATATATCATAGGGTAGATGTAATTATTCTCCAAACATATTTAAAATGTTATAAATTTGAAACCCTCAATTTTTAAAAACCCTTGTCTATGTAGAAATGCGGATAAATTCCTCTTTTTATCTTCACAACATATATATTTTTTTCTTCTCTCCTCTTTGGAGTGGCAAGATACTAATCCCCTTTGAAGTATTTTATTATTTTTGTTTATTCACTATTACATTCAAATGAAATGTAGAAAGAACTTACAAAATAACCCTATCAAAAAGTAATTTTTTTTTTCATTCATAAAGAGGTTTTCGATTACTTTAGTGACCTATTTTTCATAGGTACTTGCGACCTATAATGTGACCAATGTTTTGAATTCTAGTGTTACTTGTATAATACAATGAAAAATACTACAAAAATGTGGTTGAAACTATTTCATACATTACAATGGTCAAAATGATGATGAACATTTTGACCTAAACAAGTGAACACATAATACTCATCGAAACTAAAGTGGAAAAAAGTGGCTCATATTGTAGTGTATAGTTATGCAAAATAAGTTTAGAACAATCAGATGGAGGCAATAAGAACTCTGGTAGATTGGGTTAAAATGACAACTTCTAAGCAAGCCAAAGTGTATAATGACCCAACGCCTTAAAAATGATAAAAGGTCAATGAATACAACCCACTTCCAGGGGGAGATCTCCTTTTACAATATATCCAGTTTAGAATACAATATGAGATGAGATAAGATTATCCGAAGACTATGTATCCTTGGTATATAGATAGGAGACAAATGGTACAATTATAATGAAAGAGTGCAATGAAGGGTTTTGACCCACATACAAATATAACACTAGAAATGTAATAATTCAATATCTAGGGATTAATAAGGGATTTTATACATAACATGGGGCTTTGTATAGAGTTTAACACACCCTTCCCCTTCAAGCAAGTGTTGTCCTCAATGGCATAACCAAAAATTCATAATGACCTTCATGTGTTCTAAAAACTATTTTGTAAATGTCTTTCTACCTCATTCTGATTGATGATATCCCGAACAAAGATCCAACTTAGTAAAGAAAATTTGTCCATGCATTTCATCTAATAATTCATCAATGATAGGAATAAGAAAATTATCTCTGATGGTCATTTTGTTGAGCAGTCTCTAATCTAGACACATACACAATGAACCATCCTTTTTTGTAACCATCACCACTGGTGAAGAGAAAGAACTTTGTCTAGGTTAAATGATGTCAGCCTCCAACATTTCTTGGATCATACTCTCAATCTCACTCTTCTGTGCATTTGGATACTTTTAAGGCCTAATGTAAAGTGGTGCACTTCCTGGTTGCAAATGAATTGCGTGGTCATGACCTTGAGAAGGTGGAAGACCCTTAGAAATTTCACTAAATACCTTGAAATGATTGTTTATAACTATTTGGAGATCTAATGGAACAAAGGATATATATTTTTGAACATCAAGTGAGCACAATTGTGTAATTACACCATTGTGTTCATTTTTGAGTAATTTTGTCATTATGTTAGAGCTTATGACCTTAGAGGGTTTTCCTTAGATACCTCTAAGCTCGATTTCCTTGTCATCCGAGGAAAATCTCATGAAAAGATATTGAAAATTAAGGGCCATTGTTCTCAACAATTGTAACCATTGGACCCCTAATACAACATCAACACCACCCAATTGGATGGAAATCATGGGACTATCCAAAACATACTCCCCCATATTGAGCTTAATACTATGGCACTTCCTAGAACAATTTATGGTACCTCCATCTTCAATCATTTCTTGAAACTTTGGTGTTGGAAATACAAAGAAATTGGGATCTTTTGCTCATTTGTAATTGATGAAATTATGGGTACTACCAGAATCAATCAACACCGTTACCTTTTTATTTTTGATGTATCCTTTTATTTTGAGGGTTTGTGGAATATTGATGTTGATTGATGCATGACAATATATTCATGGAACAATGCCTTCTATATCTGGATCTTATGGTGGTTCCAATTCTTGATTTTCTTCCTCTTCACAATCCATGTAGAATAATTTCTTCTCACCACATTTATGCCCCTTACTGTACTTGTTTTCATAATTGAAACATAGTCCCTTTTCTCTTCTTTCATCCATTTCTTGAGGTGTCAACCTTGTCGGTTGAGGTAAGGTTGTCTTGTGAACCACAAAACGTTCTTTGCTTCCTTCATATGCTCCAATGATATAATTGTGTGTAGTCTTATTCTTGGCTTGAATATGACGAGTAAACTGCAAAGATTCAATAATATTTGTAGGATGTCTTAAGAAAAGCTCATGTTTAATGTCTTCTTTTAATCCACCCATGTAAATTTCCAACAAATGTTTATCACTTATGTCATCCATCCTTTTGGCTGATACCTAAAATTTTGAATTATAATATTCCATATCACTTAAGTGTTTGATTCTTGTCAATTGATTGAAGTAGTCACATTCCCAAACTTTCCCATATTGTGCTTCTAAGTCTCTTGTAAATAAACCCCATGTATAATGATAAAAAGGGGGATTCCTTTTAACTACCCATTGATACCATTGATAAAGTTTTATCTCAATGCTCAAAGTTGCTGTGTGAATCCTTTGCTTATCATCCATAATATTATGCAGTTCAAAATATTTCTTTATTTGGTTCACCTAGGTAAAGACCTATGTTCCATCAAACTTCTTTAATTCAATCTTGAGAAATTTGAATTTAGGACCCCCACCATAATTAGCATTAGAAAAGTGGGTGTGCATTTAACCATAGAAAATATAGCAATATTGTCACCCAAACATAGGCACAAAGGCCACCCCAAAGCACCTTAACCTTGACAGAGAGAAGAATTCTAGTAGAAAATCAATAACCAACCAAGGCTAGCACACCAAGCAAAGATAACCAAAGACCAAGCAGAAAGTCCAAGCTAGAAACAAAAATACAAGTTGCAGCAGTTGCATCTGCAACTCATCTCCAAACTTGTGCACTATTGGTCTTATGCAGTTGCGAGTGAGTGAGTTGTGCCCTCTATTTATATTGCTCCATCTTAACTGACTGGGCTGACTTCTTTTCCTAGGGGATAATAACTCAATATTAATTATTCTATTTAGCTAACTTGTCTTCTGGGGTTATTGTCCAAGG
>ML789944.1:387804-400728 GCA_009831015.1 Picea engelmannii
TGGTACCAAGTTCATCTTGTGGGTCATTTTATTTTTGTATTTACACTCCGTGGAAAATAGGGTTTGTGGCTAGTCCTGAAACTAGTCAAAAACATGTGTTTTGGGTAAAAACGTCATAACTTCTTCATAAAAGATACAAATTCAGTGAAACCAAATGTGTTGGTTAGGGTACATTCTGTAGTATCCTATGTAATAGTTTCAGATCAATTCAACAAATATTCCATGTGGGGCACGCTCTACAAGGTCTCTCTCTAGAATAAGCCAGAATTCAACAAGGTATGTCATTTTTGCTATAACTCCTTTTCTAAGAGGTTCCAAGTAGTGACACTTGGAGGAATTGCATAAAACACACTGAATAAAATTGTGCATCATTTTCAGATATTTATACATTACACGTACAAAGTTATGATTACTTCAAGTTAGGGTTGTTGACTAATCCAAAACTAGGCATGTGAGACTAAAGAAAAGTTTGATGAAAATGCTAGTATCTTGTTGTTGAATTTAAGGAAGGTTTGCAAGAATGTGATAATATACACCAGGTCTATTATAGAGCTAAAAATTAGATTTGGATGATGCAATTGATGAGGGATTTTGGTTGAGGTACATGTTGAGTACATGGTTGAGACAAGTAGTTGATGAGTTGGCACATACATGAGGTTTATAGGTTATGATGTTGGTACATATTGATGAGTCATAGTTGATGAGTAGTTGAAACATGATTGGTACATACTTGGTACATGGTTGGATTCACTTGTTTATGGTACAGGTTAATTACAGTTTATTTGGTACAGGTTGGTGCATGGTTGTTGCACTTGTTTATGGTGCAGGTTGATTACAGGTTGAGGTACAGGTTGATGCATGGTTGTTGCACTTGTTTATGGTGCAGGTTGATTACAGGTTGAGGTACAGGTTGATGCATGGTTCAGATTTACTGGTACAGGTTTACAACGATATATCTTACAGTGACAGGTTGACAGTGGTTCCATCATTCTACTTCTACTTTAGGGTGGCAGGACGGGGCAAGGGAAGGTGGTTGTAGCCACCTTCCAGTTGTAGACGGAGAACATAGGGGGTTGTAGCCTCCTTATGGTTGTAGCCAGAGAATTGGGGAGTTGGAGCTTCCCTCAGGTTGTAGCCCGAGAAGCTAGGGGGATGGAGCCTCCTTCCAGTTGTAGCTAGAAAACAAAGGAAGTTGGTGCTTCCAATGAATATAATTCTTCAAGACATATAAAAAAAGCATTCCGTGGTTTTATCCCGATTTGGGTTTCCACGTAAAACATTGGTGTACTATGTATGTGTATGTTTGTTCATTTATTCATTGATTATTTACTCTGCAGTTATTGGATGGTAATGCTTCACTGATATAACACTTGGATTATATGGTTAAAAAGGATTAAATTGCTCTATTACTGATTCACCCACCCTCTTAGTAATCCAATAGAAGATGCATAGAACCATCAAACAAATATTATGACATGTTTCAAACCCAAGGCGGGCATACCTATGCTTGAGTGATAAAGATTTTTTTAGGTATGACCACCATAGAATACACTGCGGATCCATAATTATATTGACAAAAAGTATAGCCACCAAACATTCAACGTGGATCTATACTTTTATGACATGAATTGATCGTAGCCACGAAAAATGCACTGTGGATCTACGAGATAACAAGACATAGCCACAGACCAATACAAAGTGGATCTATGTGACAATATATGTGTCAATATTCAAGAGAAACTCCATCGCGACCGGGATAAAGTATATATCAGAGTTAATGACTCAACCCAGGTTATTCTTACCAATCCCGATGTAGTATGAATATAACCATGTGAATAGATGTCCCGATGTCGAACATGGCAGAAACCACTTGATTACCGCTGAATGATGTAAACCGTTAACAAGCGCGAGGAAAATCACCATTGATGTCAATGATTCCCAAGGTACCCTAGTACATTCCAACAAATGTGAATGGATGAGTGTTAACGGACGAAATTGATCGCTCGATAACTGGAGAAGTGAATCCGGCCTGGGGTTGTCTACTTAACCCAAGCGGTTTGGATTAATCCACTCCGATGGGTTTAGCGGCTCCGTTGGCCGATCTAAGTCCTAAGAAAGTGAAAAAAAAAACTAAAGACGACAAAATAACTTGATGAATAACACTCACTGAAAACTATATACAGATCTAATATATATTTACAGTTTACTAACTAATATTTATAACATAAGTCTACTTATTATATGTATAATATATACAAATGACTTTATTTCTAATATATATATATATATATATATATATATATATATAAAATGCGAATTTTAATCTAAATCCATGAAAATCGAATATGGATTGATTTATTAAACAACAACAAAGCTATCATTCAATCTTTTTGATTTATTTTCTTATAATGTTTATAAACAAGAAATGGAATAACAAACTGTCTAATTGAAAATAGAAATCATAGATAATAGAAAATGTTTTAGCTACATGGGGTTTCTGTATTCATTAAACTAATGAAATTAAACTAGTAAACTGACATGTTATCACATCCCATATTCGTCCTGTGTATAGCATCCAATCTCGCTGTCTGATGAGGCAAACCCACAACAGATCCTACAAATGATTCTCATAAACGTGAAGCAGTAATGATTGAATCCGAATGATAGAACATATAAGAGATATAGTAACAAAAATCTTATAATTTCACAAGTGGCCACATTGAGATAAATCCTGCTGTGAAAACTTGTGTATAAATGTTCAACGAATGATGAAGATAAATCTCTTAATCTCAAGTTTGAACAGAATAATTAATGTATGTTAAATATGAGACATAAAACATGGATATCATATAAATTTTATCATGCCAAACTGTAATAAACCACGATAGCTAAAGAAATCACAATCTAATTACAAATCGAAATAATCATAACTTGAATAAAAACACGATATGGAGAAGCTAAAGTTGTGCAAATATCATATTCTATTCAAGTTTGTAAATCCGAAATCCATAGTTTTTTCCCCAGGCAAAGATGATCTCAAGTTTACAAAATAACATACTTATATAGGTTCCAGGAACAAAATGTTTCCTGTTGATAACATCCAATCTGTTCCAAAAAATGCGGGGGATGCAACCTCCCAGATTTTACTTGATACCAAAAACTAACAACCTAATCTATTTACTAAAAACATAAAGATGGTATGGCTGGAAGATCCCAACAATGCTTCATATCTCTTTGAAAATCATGAGTTCCTGAAAACAAATAAAAATAAAAAGATTTCAGATGTATTTTCCATTATCAAAACAAGTAATTCATTTTTTTCTAACTAGCTACAGAATCTCACGATTTTGTAGCTAGTTATAATTATAACTAGAATCATATTTAAGTCAATCAAGCAAAACAAATTAAAAACTAATCTATGCAAACAAATCATGTATCCTAAATTGAGAAAGACAGAATCATACTATACTTTTAAAAAGATCATACCTCAAATTAAGGGATTCAAACAAATCAAGTAATCTTTGAATTTACTATTGCTGTCGCTGCTTCCATGTTCTTAAAAATAACAGACCCTGTAGTTTTTTGGCATTTGTCTTTGGCTTGAACTATGGATTGGAGTCTGCTATTCTCCTTTGTTAATGAATCCACCTGGTTTTCCAAATATTTAAGCCGAGACTGTAGTAAAGGCACATCCTTGTAATACCTGTCGATCTAGGATCGACATTCATTACAATGAGGCTATAGAGACTGTGTATTGGCACTGATAGTATTAACAACTGGAGAATCGTCCATTTGACATGTAGGTTCATCACGGAGTTTGATGCCAGGAAAGAGAGGATTGTCCTTTAGACACGGTGGTAGGTTGGTAACATAATCGTAGGGTCTGTCAGGGCAAAGTCCATAAGAATATGGATACTCTTCAACCAAGAACCTTTCAATTTTCGAATCCGAATCCTCACTTACCACAATTGTGTTTTTTGTGTCAGCACAGGGTTTGGGTTTGTTTCGAGCACATCATGAAACCCAGCGAGCGGCCTTTTTATTCTTATAATTAATATCGACGTTGCCTTTAAGGTTTTTCCCTGTGGGTTTTTAACAGTCTTAGCACAACTCTGAGGATACGAATCCGGTTGACTGTTGGGTTGAGTAGAATTAGGGTAGGTCGAGGGTTCCAAATTAGAGACTTGATCATAGGGCATAAGCGAAGGAGGAGAGATGGTAGGTTTCACAAGGGTTTCTACGATAACAAGATTGTCAACCTGTCCCAACTCACTATTACCAAAGGCGTTTCGTAACACAAAAGCATCCCAACAATCATTGTTTAATTTCAACTGATGCATAATGATAATCTTGATTAAACCATGATGTAACAAACTAGAATCAGACTTTTGCCTCTTAAACCGCTTTCCCATCTTGTATAGACTTCTAAGGAGGAAATAGGGCATGTTCAACGGGAAATCAATAAAGCTCATAAGCAATCGCAGGTGATACAAGAAAACCAACCCAAATCTCCCTTCACATGTAATAAACTATTTCACAATAACTAACAGATCATGCCATCTAGGTTTTAGAGACGAAACAGGCATACCTCGGTCGCAATTGGTAATTTTCCTTGAAGTGAACAACAATGACCAGGGAACCTCTTCAACATTTGCATTCTTGAACCACTTTTTCCCCATAGCTGGTAAACTGGTAGCTTGGCTTATAAAATCTTCATTTACCTCAAGCTGCACGTCTCCTATTTTTGCTTTGCAACCATCGGATGTCAACGGGAACTCTTGAGCAACTCTCAGATTGAAACCCTCAAACTTTTCAATAAACAAACGCCAATTGTTCCTTTCTAAGTCGTCTCTGGTGTTGTCAAACGATAACAAGGTTTGGATACCATTGGGCTCAATCCTCACCATAGGAGCCATGGCTAACATAAGGGAATCAACACAGAAATCAGAGGTAGGGTTTGATAGAAAAAACACAGATCCATAGCCCCGAACAAAACAATGTTGTGACAGTTAGAAATGGTAGGCAGGAGCGTTAATCACCATGCGTGGGAAAGAGGTCGTGAAGCTCGAGGCCATACAGAGCAATAATATCACGCTGTACCTCATGATACCTTGGGATATGGGTAGTGTAAGGATGTAAGCGCTTGTATACCATAGAGCGCACATATTCATGACTTGATTACAAGGTAAAAGTTTCAAATAAACATTGTGTTAAATTTTTTTATGAATCAAACCCCATTACAAATAATTGAATATTGATGAGTGGGAGGTTTTTTACTTATGTAACCAAGGCATGACTAGGACCAAGGATTTATAAACTAGGAAAACCATCAAGTTCATAGCGAAAGACGACAATTCGACAATAGACCATATGAACGGTTATCCTTTGATCAAAAATCGAAATCAAGTATGAATTCCAGCTGTGAGTTTTCATGCTTACAGTCATGAAAACAAAAATCGAAAGGAAGGTATGTAAAAAGAGACAAGTGATAAGTGTCGTTTCTCATGACCAGTAATGAAAATTTAGAGATCCTATGTACGCAGCTTATAAACAATAGAAATTACATTATTGCTGCCAACAATGGTGACACACTGGGAGAAGCAGTGATCTTTGCCAAATGAACGAGTTCAGATTAGGATAATTAGAAAAAACTTCAAATCGAAAACAACCGAAAAGCTGTCTGAACATCATTATCAATTATAAAGCATTCCAGTTTCAGATTACTATTATTTTAAAAAGACAAAAATTGACAACAATCTTAACAGAAGAGAGTCACGATATTAAAGTTAAAATCTTCAATACTGTTGACAGAGCCGCTGCTGCCAGTAGGCATCCATAGCCTCGACAGGGATGTATTTAACCCACTCTGATATCTATATCCTGCCAAGAAGTTCCAGAACGAAGGACATTTAAGGTCAAAAGAATCCATATCTGAGAATTTTCATATACTTGACATTGCTTCGCTGCCAGCGGGTCTGTTCAGTACCCTGACGAAGTTATCTTGGCATCATGCATGCATTTACCTGCTACCAGCAGACTTGTTCAGTATCCCGACGGGTTTACAAGCACTTCCCAGAACTCTCTTAAGGTTTATTTAGTTTTAAATATTTTTAATAGAGCGGGGTGACGCTGAAAATCCTGGGTTTTGGACACATCTTAGTAAATTACAGACCTTGAAGAAATTTTCTTAGCTGTCCTTCATTAAGATCTAGAAATAGTTTGTTAATAAACCAACTTTCAAGAGTAGGGAGACATCTCTGAGTTGTTCTCTTAAGGAACATGGACAACGTAAGAAGAATTTTTATGGATGATCGTGAGAAACTTCAGTTACAGATTGAAATCAAGAAACACTTTTCAAATAACAAGTTATCTTTAACATGGCTGCAAACTCAGAACAATATCACAATTGAGGCTTAAACAACCTTCAACAGTCATTTTAGAGGGTAAATTTTTTTGTTCTCTTTGTCTGAACTAGCCCATGATGCAGGCATGTGTGTCTCAAAAAGAAAGACTGATAAGCATAAAGGAAAAATCAAAACAAACTAGCAAAGAAAAGAAAACAACAAGCAAAATAAAAATATTTACACAGTGTACAAGGGAGTGTCATCAGGCGAAGTACCTTTTTAGAGCTTGGCCATTCACCGGAAAGGTGTCTAGCTGTCCCTCTAAATTTTGTAATCGGAAGGAACTGGGACCCAATTTCTCAGCAATTAAGAATGGTCCTAGCCACAAGTTCTGAAAATTTGTATGCTCTCCTTTTCCCTCATAAGGTTTGTCCCATTTTAGGACAAGGTCACCTACCTCAAAATTTCTGTCAGAGGCAAAATTGGAATCAAACCAGTTTTTAACAATGAGTTGATGTTGATCCAATTTCCATTTTGCTTGATCCCTCACTTCTTCTAATTTTAACAAAGCGTTAATTCGATTCTCCAAAGGGGGATAGTCCTCTTCTTGTACTTTCTGCGATAACTGCAGAGAGGGAAGGAGGACATGTGGTGGAAGAATCGCCTCTCTGCCGTAAACGAGAAAGAAAGGTGAGTTACCCACAATAGTTTTAGGAGTTACTCTATCAGCGCAAATTGCGTTTAACAGTGCGTTATGCCAATTTTTATGGTTTTCAGAGACCGTTCTCTTGATAATTTTGATCAGATTTTTATTAGTTGATTCTGCCAACCGTTGCCTTGGGGGTAATAGCTGGCAGAATACTTTAATTTAATTCCTTTTTCTAGAGAGAAATCACTCATCTCAAGAGACGAAAAATAAGAGGCATTATCAAATACCAGGCATTCAGGGATACGGAAACGAGTAATAATATTTGAATTCAAGAAAGATATTACTTGGCTGGTATTTACAACTTTTAATGGGGTAGCCTCAGACCACCTGGTGAAGTAATCTGTGGCTGTTATGATATACTTATGCTGCTGTGAGGATGGAGGATTGATTGGGCCTATAATATCTAGACCCCATTGCTGAAAAGGGGAGTCTACGGAAACTGGTTGCAGAGGGAAGGCTGGTTTCTGTATCTGTCTGGATGCTTTTTGACAAATTACACACTTGTGACACAAAGCATGAGCATCTTTAAAAAGGGTAGGCCAGTAATAACCTACTCTTAATACTTTATGGGCAGTGGTATCTCCACCAAAATTCCCACCAGCTTCTCCTGCGTGCAATTCCAATAAGACTTTTTCTACTTCATCTTTCACAAGGCAGCGCATTAGTACTCCATCAAAATTTTGACGAAACAAAATACCATTAATCAGTGGAAAAGAAGCAGATTTTAATCTTAGTGCTCTCCTTTTAGTGGGATCAAGGTGACGGGGAGCTGATCCGTGTATAAGACAAAATTTTATATCATCATACCAGGGACTAATAGGGTTTTTTGCACAACATATTTGATTTTGATAGTGCTGTCCTGCATTTAACATATCATTTTCCTCTTGTTGTCCTGCAGCTGAATCAACGACCAATTTGCATAACTCTTGGCCTCTTACAATTTGTGTTGGGGTGATTTCTATGTCATACTCTTGCAAGGATGTGACCCATTTTGCCCTTTTTTCGCCTAGTTCTTTCTGTACTAACAGATTTCTGACTGCTGGGTAAGGGACAATGATTTTCGTCCTAGATTTCAACAGATAAGATCGAAAGTGTTTTACTGCTTTGAAAATAGCATAGGCTTGCTAATCTACTGCTGGGTAATTATGTTCCGCCCCTTTGAAGGATGAGCTCATAAAGGCGATTGGGACTTCGTTGTTTTCAACATTCTTTTGAGTTAGGACGACGACGTATGAATGGTCAGAAGCAAACGTGTAGAGGGCGAAGTCTTGGGAAAAGTCGGGGCTCATTAGAGAAGGAGCATCTATTATGGAATTTTTTATTGAATTAAAAGCCTGGCTTTCTAAAGGTCCCCACTGGTACTGTACGTCCTTTTTTATTAGGTTTTGTAATGGTCTCACCATTTCTGAAAAGATGGGGATGAATCTCCTAACAAAATTTATCTGACCTAAGAAAGATTGCATGGAATTTTTTGACGAGGGATGGGGCAGTTTCGAAATGACTTGAGTTATTTCGGGTCGATAATTATCCCTTCGTTCGATATAATGAATCCTAGGAGTTTACCTTGTTCTACTATGAAAATAGAATTTTAAGGATTCAAAGAAATGCCGTACTTACGACATCGCTGTAGAACGGATCTTAAATGAGCTAGATGATCTTCTTTGTTTTTTGAGAAGACAGTGATGTCATCCAGGTAAAGTACGACAGATTGATTGATTAAGCCTCAGAAAGAGATGTCCATCGCTCTATGGAAAGTGGCACCGACGTTTATGAGTCCAAAGGGCATCTTTCTATAAGCGTAGGTGCCCCATGGAGTGCGGAAGGTGGTTTTGTGTTGGTCTGGAGGGGACATCAGGACTTGGTTATACCCTAAAAAACCATCCAACAAGGATAATATTTCAGAACCAGAAACTTGTTGAAGGATCTGTTCCATGGGAGGGACAGGGTAGTTGTCTTTATCAGACACTCGGTTAAGATTTCGGAAATCGACACATACTCGGATTTCACCACTCTTCTTTCTGACAGGGACAATATTAGAGACCCATTGTGTGTTCCTAACTGGGACAATTATCTTAGTGTTCAGGAGTTTTTTTAATTCCTACTTGACTGTGGGTTCGAGTTTTGGGTGCATTTTCCTTAACTTTTGTTGAAAAGGTTGGGTTTGGGGTTTCATAGGAATAACGTGTTGTATGATGTTGGGATCAAAGGTTTTCAGGTCATAGTATGTCCAAGCAAAAACATCTTTGAATTCCTTAAACAAATTAATAAACGCTAATTTTTCTTGCTCAGAACACCCCACCCCTAAATTAATATACTGTGGATTGTCTTTAGTTCCCAAATTTACATTTTCATGCGTCAAAGAGGAATTATTCGTTTTACAGTTCACTGATTTTCTGAACTTGTCATGAAGATCATAAAATTTTTCTAATCTAACTACAGATTTTAGGACAGAGTTTACCATGTCTGATGAATATTCTGGAGATCTTGGATCTGGTATTACCGTAAAGTCACAAAGATTTTCATCATGTGTTCCTTCGTCGATCACCGCACCCTGGAAATTTTCTTCCATATGCAGAAAAATTATAATCTGTTGATCATCATTGAAGACTCTCCAATTCGTGATGTTGTCTGGGACGGATGGTCTGAACAACAGTTCGACGGAGAATGCATTCGAAGATAAGCCTTCTGCAGGAAAAAGTTTTGAAGCGACGTCAGCTAACAAATCATCTTCCAAATTATTCAATCTAGGAATAGAATTTATGTTAAATGCGGAAAACTTATTCATCAAATTCCATACCTCAGTTTGGTAGCTTTTAAGGTGCAGAGATAAACAGTGGATAGCATTTTTTACCTGTCTAACCACGATTTCTGAATCACCAAAGACAGTCAAATTTTGAATGTTCATATCTAATGCTTTTCTGAGGCCTTGCAGGAGTGCCTCGTATTCGACCGTGTTGTTCGTACATTCAAATTCTAACCTGCAAGTAATCAGAGTTTTGTTACCTGCTGGATCGATGATCATGCAGCCTGCACCGACTCCTTCCTTGGATTTTGACCCATCAAAGTAAAGAGACCATATTTGATTGTTATCGGTTGCATGTGACCACTGGGCATAAGCTGTTGGCTGTGTATATGTCAAAATTTTAGGCTGCTATTCCGGGTTAGAGATGGCGGAAGTTTCGACAACGAAATTACCGAAAAAGGTATCCATCCCTTGTATTTCGGGTGAATCGCCAGAAGGAGTGAATGGTTCATTGGGATCATTTAAATCATTCACCGTGAACTTTAGATAACGTTCACGATTTACCTTGATTCTGTTGGGCTTTCAATTCTCGGGTAGCCACAAGTGAGACCAATTCGTTGCAAAATAGCCGTGTAGCTATTCTGACCAGTCTCTGCTTAAAAACAAACCATAAAATTCAAGAATATCTACAACAATAATATCAATCACTTGATGAACTTTAGGGTTAGATGACAATCTTATAAACACATTTCTTAATTCACCTATTACTTTAACACTAGTTCGATCTAGCTGGATAATCTTCAAGCTGGATGGTTGAACTTTGGCATTAATATTTTGACAAATAGACCAAGGCATTACGTTAGATGACGCACTTGAATCTACCATGCAGTCGTGTACGTTCCTATTGAAAATTTCAAAAGTTAACAAAAATGGAGGGACATTTCTACGAGTATTAATAGTGGAAGCTTGTTGCTTTTTATTTGCGCCTCTAAAAATGATTTATCTACATTTGTTACATTATTTACAGGAAGGTCTCTTTTAGTGTGAGGATCAGAAGTAATTTTGGTGGAGGCCTTCTGCGGAACTTTGGGGTTGTTCTGAACACCTTTGTTACTGCTCGGATTGCCATTTTTGCTGTTCTCTGCAATATTTTGTAGCATTTTTTTGCAGAAGAAAAGGGAATTTTAATAATTCATAAACATAAATGTTAGCCCTAAGATTCTTTAAATATTCAACCAAATCATAATCTAAACTTGGGTTTACTGAATTCTGTTTAGTCTCAGTTGATTTAGACTGTTTTGGAGGCAAAGTCATAGTGATTTCAGAAGAAGGCTTATTTGTTGTCTTGCTCCTAGTATTGTAAGGTTGCACTGTTTCGAAATTAGCTTGAAAAATGCTATCCGAAAAATGTCCAAAAATGTTCGGAGAGGATTCATCTTCTTCTACTGTCTCTTGTTCAACTACTTATTCAGGGCTCTCAGGAGGCACCAAGTTATCATGTGCTTCTAGAATCATTTGAATAGCAAATTGGAGGCTTTCTAGATTTAGGCCTTCAGTATTTGAATTAGGTCGGTTGGTGGGAAAAGGCTTCCTAAAAGGGGGCTTGCAAGGCCCTTTACTCGAAGAAGCTTCTTCAGCCGTCCTTTTCAAATCTATAACTTGATTGGAAATATTTTGAATGACTTTCTATAAGTTTTCTAAATCTGTGCTTTTAGGTTGAGCTTTGTTTTGGGAAGGTCTAGGGAGGATTTCGATTTTCTTTTTGGAAGATGAACTAGTCTCTGTCTCATTGCTAGTAGTGTCTTTTAAACTGAGGATGTCTTTCTCGATCTGACTGGCCTCTTCGAAGGCTTCTAACAACGTGGCTTTCTTGGATCTCTTTACCCAAATGGCTATGCTTTGATGTAAGGATTTCATATAATATGCGATAATAAGATTCTCGACAGGCATCGAATCCGTAGGGATTCGGTTCTTTAGTGTCAAGAACCTTTGATTAAAGTCTCTGATCTTTTCTTTGGGGTTCATTCTTAAACTAGAAAGCTCCATGACTAGAACTTCACGAGACTTGTCGTCTCTGAACTTCTCAAGGAAACATGATTCAAATTTCTCCCATGACACAATGGTGTGGGGCTGTTGGGAAAAGTACCAGGTAGAGGCATTGCCCTCAAAGGTGTAGGGAAAAAATCTACAGACTACGTCTTCGTGCTCGAAACTACGGAGTCTAATGGCTAACATAAAATTTTTGATGTGATCTGTTTGGAGTTCGGGTCAAATTTAGGGAGCCATTTCTCCGGGTGTTTGGGTAAAGGATGCTGAGGCCTAGGTATGGCCACTGCATCTTGGTCAAGCCAGGGTCTGGCAGGATTGTTCTGGTTGGCCATAGGTGTGGGTGGTGTCAAAGGCTGGGATGAGGAACTACCTTCGTCAGAGGATTCTTATCCAGAAGAAGAAGGGGATGAAGGAGGTGGTGATGGTGGTATACCAGATCCTCCTGCTGCAGGAGTGAGGATTGGATATGTAGGGTTTAAAGTAAGGTCAGTGCCTCCAAGTTGTTCTCTGATATCAGAGAAGTCTAGTGGTTGGTTCAGAGGTTGGTTTGGTTGTCTTATACGAGCTAAGGCACTGTGCGTTCTTATGAGAGATTGACGAACAATCTCTTGTATGTCACCACCCGTAGGATTTGGAGTTACTGGTTCAACTGTGATCCGTAGATCATCGTTTGATGTGGTTGCTATTTGAGGGACAATGTTGTCGTCTGAATGACTTCTAGTCACTATAGGTGAGCGGGTAGGTGGTGGAGGAGTCTTACGACCTCCTCGTGCCATTAATAGTTTTCAGGCCCTCCTTCTAGAGCCATTTGTTGATGGGTGAAATTGACCGTTCGTCAACTGAAGGAGTGAATCTGGTCCGGGGTTGTCTACTTAATCCAAGCCGTTTGGATTAATCCACTCCGACGGGTTTAGCGGCTCCGTTGGCCGATCTAAGTCCTAAGAAAGTGAAAAACAAAACTAAAGAAGATAAAATAACTTGATGAATAACACTCGCTGAAAACTATAGACAGATCTAATATATATTTACAGTTTACTAACTAATATTTATAACATAAGTCTACTTATTATATGTATAAT
>ML789944.1:401079-416178 GCA_009831015.1 Picea engelmannii
AGATGATCTCAAGTTTACAAAATAACATACTTATATAGGTTCCAGGAACAAAATGTTTCCTGTTGATAGCATCCAATCTGTTCCAAAAAATGTGGGGGATGCAACCTCCCAGATTTTACTTGATACCAAAAACTAACAGCCTAATCTATTTAATAAAAACATAAAGATGGTATGGCTGGAAGATCCAAACAGTGCTTCAAATCTCTTTGAAAATCATGAGTTCCAGAAAAAAAATAAAAATAAAAAGATTTCAGATGTATTTTCCATTATCAAAACAAGTAATTCAAAATTTTCTAACTAGCTACAGAATCTCATGATTCTGTAGCTAGTTATAATTATAACTAGAATCATATTTTATTCAATCAAGAAAAACAAATTAAAAAGTAATCTATGCAAACAAATCATGTATCCTAAATTGAGAAAGACAGAATCATACTAAACTTTTAAAAAGATCATACCTCAAATTAAGGGATTCAAACAAATCAAGTAATCTTTGAATTTACTATTGCTGTCGTTGCTTCCACGTTCTTAAAAATAACAAACCCTGTAGTTTTTTGGCGTTTGTCTTTGGCTTGAGCTATGGATTGGAGTCTGCTATTATCCTCTGTTAATGAATCCACCTGGTTTTCCAAATATTTAAGCCAAGACTGTAGTAAAGGCACATCCTTGTAATACCTGTCGATCCAGGATCGACATTCATTACAATGCGGCTGTAGAGACTGTGTATTGGCACTGATAGTATTAGTAGCTAGAGAATCGTCCATTTGACATGTAGGTTCATCACAGAGTTTAATGCCAGGAAAGAGAGGATTGTCCTTTAGACACGGTGGTAGGTTGGTAACATAATCGTAGGGTCTGTCAGGGAAAAGTCCATAAGAATATGGATACTCTTCGGCCAAGAACCTTTCAATTTCGGAATTCGAATCCTCACTTACCACAATTGTATTTTTTTGTGTTAGCACAGGGTTTGGGTTTGATTCCAGCGCATCGTGAAACCCAACGAGCGACCTTTTTATTCTTATAATTAATATCGACGTTGCCTTTAAGCTTTTTCCTTGTGGGTTTTTTAATAGTCTTAACACAACTCTTAGGATACGAATCCGGTTGAGTGTCGGGTTGAGTAGAATTAGGGTAGGTTGAGGGTTCCAAATTAGAGACAGGATCACAGTGCATGAGTGAAGGAGGAGAGATGGTAGCTTTCACAAGGGTTTATGCTATAACAGGCTTGTCAACCTGTCCCAACTCACTATTACCAAAGCCATTTCGTAACACAAAAGCATCCCAACAATCATTGTTTAATTTCAACTGATGCATAATGATAATCTTGATTAAACCATGATGGAACAAACTCGAATCATAATTTTGCCTCTTAAACCGCTTTCCCATCTTGTATAGACTTCTAAGGAGGAAATAGGGCATGTTCAGCGGGAAATCAATAAATCTCATAAGAAATCGTAGGTGATATAATAAAACCAACCCAAATCTCCCTTCACATGTAATAAACTATTTCAGAATAGCTAATAGATCATGCCATCTAGGTTTTAGAGATGAAACAGACATACCTCGGTCGCAACTGGTAATTTTCCTTGAAGTGAACAACAATGACTAGGGAACCTCTTCAACCTTTGCGTTCTTGAACCACTTTTGCCCCACAACTGATAAACCGGTAGCTTGGATTATAAAATCTTCATTTACCTCAAGCTGCACGTCTCCTATTTTTTCTCTGCAACCGTGGAATGTCAATGCGAACTCTTGAGTAACTCTCAGATTGAAACCCTCAAACTTTTCAATAAACAAATGCCAGCCATTCCTTTCTAAGTCATCTCTGGTGTTGTCAAACGATAGCAAGGTTTGGATACCATTGGGCTCAATCCTCACCACAGGAGCCATGGCTAACAAAAGGGAATCAACACAGAAATCAGAGGTAGGGTTTGATAGAAAAAACATAGAGCCATAGCCCCGAACAAAACAATGCTGTGACAGTTCAAAATGGTAGGCAGGAGCATTAATCACCATGCATGGGAAAGAGGTCATGAATATCGAGGCCATACAAAGCAATAATATCACGCTGTTCCTCATATGATACCTTAGGATATGTGTAGTGTAAGGATGTAAGCACTTGTATATCATAGAGCGTACATATTCATGACTTGATTACAAGGTAAAAGTTTCAAATAAACATTGTGTTAAATTTTTTTATGAATCAAACCCCATTAGTAATAATCGAATATTGATGAGTGGGAGGTTTTTTACTTATGTAACCAAGGCATGACTAGGACCAAGGAGTTATAAACTAGGAAAACCATCAAGTTCATAGCGACAGACGACAATTCGACAATAGACCATATGAACAATTATCCTTTGATCAAAAATCGAAATCAAGTGTGAATTCCAGCTGTGAGTTTTCATGCTTACAGTCATGAAAACAAAAATCGAAAGGAAGGCATGTAAAAAGTGACAAGTGATAAGTGTCGTTGCTCATGACGAGTAATGAAAATTTAGAGATCCTGTGTAGGTAGCTTATAAACAATAGAAATTACATTATTGCTGCCAACAATGAGCTGAAGTCAAACATCCGTGGAATCATTCGATCAGAGGTCAATGATGTAAACCCACTGTCGGATGCGAGGAGGCCTGCCATTGAGGCTTGCAGGTCCCAAGGTACTAACTGGTTTCTAAGTCTAGTTCCTGGATGATGTGTTGAGGTCGACAAGAATAAAATCGTCGCAGGAGGGCCTTGATGTATCCCCCATCAACGACACAAAACTGACACAAAGATGTAATTGGTGGATCAAATGAACATGGAATGACACAGGTATTGAAACAAGGTATTTTTGATGGCTGGCTCTCGAGGCAGATACTTCCCTTGAACACTGAGGCACAACATCAGAAACATGACATGGACCAAAACATGATATTGCAATGGATACTGTAACTTACGTCGAGTGACCCAAAGGAGTAAGTAAACTAAAAGGATTGGTTCAGTGCAGAGGTTAAACAGATTGAAATGCGTGCAAAGATAAAATTCCATGTTCAAGGGCGACTGTAAGGTCACTAGTAAAGTTCTAAAAAACTGCTTGGCTTGCTTCTTTCAATTTTTTCCCCCATCTAGATAGACGAGTACCTATTTCTAGTTTAACGAGCTCGAGGAGGGTAAAATATGTTCGATATAACTCACCTTCGATAAGTTCCTCTTCCTTTGTTTAATGATCTGGAAGAAGTAAGGGTTCAATACCATATGGGCCCTTCAATGTATGATTGTTTTAACGAGTCTAGAGAAGGTAAAATCAGTTGTTTTTCATATTTAGAGAGTCTGAAAATGACTTAAAGACGACTCCAATGTGGTCCTTTTTCGTAATATTAGTCTCGCGAGGCCGAAAAAGAGATAAGTTATCACTCAAAAGATTCCCTTTCAAACCTTTTAACGAGTGTGAAAGGAAGCAAGATCACTCGACAATCTTTTCCTGTTTAGAGAGTCTGAAAAGTGCCTAAAGGAGACTCACATGGGTTCCTTTTTCGTATAACCTTTACGAGTATGAAAAAGTGATAAAAGTTTACTCGGTTACATTCTCATGTATTTACGAGCATGAGAAAGAACAAATACTAAGCTCGGTACTCTGCCCCCAGCTTGAAAGCTAATGGATTAACTCCACAATGATCATCAAAGGCTGGAGACATGCCCCCCAAGCTTCAATTCATTCACCGACTTTGAGGTTGTCACCAATTTCTGTACTAGATGGAGAAAAATGATACAGGTGGTTGAAATGAAGGTTCAAAGATGAGACCTAATGAAAGACTCGATTTGACATCTACGAGATTTGGCGAAAGACTTGATCTGACAACAGAGGTGACTATTTCATTTTTTAACGAGATTGACACAGGAAAATAACTATGCTTAGGTCTCCAGGTTCAATCCCCAGATTTCTGTTTCATTTTTTAATGAGCTTGCCACATAGAGAAAAACTATGCTCATAACCTCTATTTCATTTTTTAACGAGCTTTCCACAGAGAAGAGAAACTATGATTGTAGCTTCTGTCTCATTTTTTAACGAGCTTTCCACAAAGAGGAAAACTATGCTCGTGACCTCTGTTTCATTTTTTAACGAACTTTCCATAGAGAAGAGAAACTATGCTCGTAGCTTCTTCTTGATCATGGGGGGAATGTGAGAGGGAAGAGGAGGTCTAGTTATCACACCCTAATAAAAAAGGATGGCCTCATTACTTGGAAGGGTTCTAGCCGGAGAAGGAGGAATGCCCCCCGACACGGTATATCCTGTTTCAACGAGAAAAACGTGGGCATAATCGGGTTTACTCTCTAGCGGGAGAGTAGGATTGATCGATGATGGGATCAAATCGACCACCTTGACACTCTTCAAAGGAAGAGTGGGATTGATCGATGATGTAACCATAGCAACCACTTTGGCACTCGTCATAGGAAGAGTGGGTTGACCGATGATTTAATCGGAGCAAGAACTTTGGCACTCGTCAGAGGAGGAGTGGGATTGACCAATGAAGTCACTCGAGCAACCACTTTGGCACTCGTAAGAGGAAGAGTGGTATTGGCCGATGATGTAATCGGAGCAACCACTTTGACACTCTTTGGATGAAGGGTGGGAATGACTGAGGAAGGAACTAGATTAGTCACTTTGGGTTCACTCTATAGATGAAGAGTGGGGCTGACCAATGATGGAACTGGATCAACTACTTTGGTTAGTGGTTCAATCGAGGATGAAACTAGATTGACCACCGGATCAATCAGATTGACCGGATATGGAACCATATTGACCATTCCATCAACTAATGATGGGTTGGGGGAAAGCCTAGGATAACCAGCTGGAAGTTGAAGCTTTGCCAAAAGAGAATAAGTCTAGTCCATGCGAGGACAAAGGTGAGAATAATGATCACCTTTGCATAACATACAAGGGAATTTGACAGTTGTATTATTCTTACTAACCTTAACATCACTAGTCGAAGGGGTATCACTGGCATGAACAACATGGGCCGATGATGTGGAGGACCACACTTCTAAGACCTTGGGAATACCAAGGCAATCAATTAGAAAGTGGTCACCCTTACAAATACTGCAAGCGAATTTGGGTTTCAGATTCTTTGTTTTAATCTTGTTGACCTCATCAACACTCCCAGTACTATTAACAGTAGATGGTTGCTCAGATCCAACATTTGATGTAGTTGGAGGTTTGGTCCCTTTCTGGTTCTTCTTCTTCTCTTTCCATTTCTTCTTCTTCTTATCAACCTGGCTACTCACTTTAGAGCTTTCACTAGGAGAAGAAGGAGAAATGGAAGGAGACCTGATGGACGAAGAAGGTGAAAGGTCGACATGAGGTTGATGTGTGGGCGGTGTGATTACATCTAAAGCACATGAATTCGAAATGACCGAAGTGTAAAACAACCATACCGATAACCCAATTGTGAGACATGGAAGGCTCAAAGTAGCGATGTAAGGAGGACCAACGTTTCCGTAAGAAGGAAAAACAAAGGGTTCCCCTGGAAAAGGGGTTGCTTCATTGGTCATTATGAGAATTGACGCCAGGAACGTAAAGCTCCAACCTAGATTCTGCTAGGGAGAACAAACAACACACGCTAAAAATCTAGTAAGCAAGAAAGCAAAAAAAACCTGCTCACAATGAGCACACTAGTTGGTGATGAAATCCAACGTCGCGTGAACAAAGTAAGAAGGGGATGAGATAGAGCGGGTGGAAAAGTTACGTTGACGACCTGCTTAATAGACTTACACCCTGGTGCAAGCTCCCACACATAATCTTGGGTATCCCCTCCAAGGAGCCCGAGTGAGTCCGACCAATGTCGATTCTAGGTACTATGAAGACTTTCCCCTCCACAGTCACCTCGTGTAAAGACCTGTTGACGAGCGAAAATGACCGTCCGTCAATTGGAAGAACGAGTCCAGTTCAGGGTTGTCTAAGTAACCCAATCCATCTGGTATGAATCGTTCTGACGGGTTTAATGGCTCCATTAGCCAATCTAAGAATCCTAAAAGAAACAAAGCAAAATAAAAGAAATAAATAACTAATTACTAAATACTATATATATGTGTACATATGCTTTAATGTGACTATAATAGGCGTATTAAAGCAAAAGATAGATAACTCTCATTTATATACATTATTTACAGGCTGCAAGTTTTAATCTAAACTTACTAAACTCAATGTGAAAATGATTGCTTTGAAGAAGCAAATAAAGAAAGCACATAAAAATATTTTTTATTTTTCTTTTATAAGTCTTAAACTAATGGAAGAAAATGTTATGAAACGGGAACGTATAGATAGTCAAAAGCCAAACTTTATGTTCGAATAATAGTGATAAACAAATATTAGAAAAATGAAATTGAACTAACCTGTTAACGAGCTAATGATATACATCCAAAAATCTGTGCGATCAGAAAACATTTAACCACCTTGTCTAGGAGAAAAAACCTGCAATGAACCTTAAGTCTGATCTAAATAAATGCAGAACAATTATGTTGGCAGTTAAATTTTAATAACACAAAGAATGATACCAATAGTTACTGTGATCTCATGATTGCAAGTAATTACATTAAGAAAAATCTGTTAGCAAATATCCTTGCAATTAATCTTTCAACGAAAATTAAGGAGAAATCCTGTAATTGAAGATGAATAGGTGATCACACGATTAATATCTAAAGCATTATTTATGGACAAAATTTGTAAAGAAAATTATCTCAATAACATAATAAATCATGAAGACTAAAGCTATCAGAACCTATTATCATATCAAGATAAACAAAACTTAAATGAAGACACCATCCACAAGAAGCTAAAGCCGAAATGTGCATTGATGTTCCATTAAAGTCTGTAAATCAAACATCCATCTTCTGCCCTAGGTGAGGATGCCTTCATTACAAAAATCTCTAATATTTAAAGAGTTCAGTCAAGCTAAACATCTTATCATGTGGGATAATATTAAATCTCAAAATGGTTTACTAATTACAAAATAGAGGGTAATAGAACCACTCCATATCACACTATATCTCTCAAAACTATAAAAAGCTTGTTTCTGTTTACAAAAGATGAGCCAAAGAAATGGCTAATAAGCTCAAAAATGGTCCATATAATCATATCACCACCAGCTACACAATATCCTGAAAGGAAAAATGAAAATGAAGGAGTTTAGATATTATTCTAACCAATAATTTCCAAAAATTCGAATGAGAATAGTCTGGCTAGTTAGTTTTATTTTAACAACATAAATCTAATTAAATCTATATTAATAGAAAAACTAAAAATACAACTAAGTTAAACAAACAAATCTTTACCTCTTAACTGCATGCTAAATTTGACTCATAAGACCTCAGAGTCAACTACTGCTATAACACACTCAACATTCTTTATTATTACGTTTCCAGTCCTTTTCAAGCGCTTCCCTTGCCTTTGAGCACTGAACTTTAGTCTGTGATTTTCACTCATTAATGAGTCGATCTGAGTGGTGAGGGTTTTGATCTGTAGTTGAAGGGAAGGTATGTCTTTGTAATATTTGTCGATCCAAAACAAACAAACTTCACACCGTGGATATGGAACAGTTGTTTGAGGATATCCATGGCCGTGTGTCAGAATGCTACCACTATTGTCTATAGGTTCTTTATCGAGTTTGATCCTAGGAAAACCTTTGCTATGCTTCAGGCACAGTGGCAGATTGTCTATGAAATTGTAGGTATAGATGAGATCTAGTTTGAGGTAACTTGGGTCCTCCTTTGCTAATAATTTATCGATCTCAGAATCAGAGCTCTCATGGACCTCGATCGCTTTGAACGAGCTCATATGAGACTTCGATTTATTTTGTAGGATCCTAGATATTAATCTGCCTACACTTTTGTTTTTAAACCCTACATCCGAGTCACTTTTAGACAGTTTGCGTGAGGGCCTGTTCGCGATTTTTTCAAAGGTGTTAGGACATGTGCACTGTTCATGGTCATGAAATTCAGAGGCTCTTGTATCAACATCTTGTTGCTTGGACATAGGCTCATCGAGTGTGGCCTTATCACAGGGTTCTTTGAATGAGGAGAATGTTCTGTCAATGGAAGGGATTGGGGTTTCTTCTAACATGGGCTTATCAACCTTTATGGGCCTAGGTGTAACAAATCCATTTCGAGATAGGAAAGTGTCCCAATCGTCACCTTGCAATTTTAAATGATAGACTAACAAAATCTTTATCAATCCATGATGAAACAAACTGGAATTTAAACATGTCTCTTATACCGCTTGGCCATCTTATATAAACTTCTCAATAAAAAGAAAGGCATATTCAACTAGAAACCGATGAAGTTCATTAACAGTCTTATGTGATACAGAAAAACGAAGCCAAAGTGACCCTCATATGTAACGACCTGTCTCAATATTGCTAATAAACCGTGCCACCTGGTGTTTAACAGAGATATAGGCATACCTTTATCACATCACTGGATTTTCCTGGAAGTAAAGAACAGACTCCAGGGCACCTCCTCTACCTTGGAATTCTTAAACCATTTCTGCTCGCTAAGTGGAAGACCTATTGCCTGGATTAAAAACTCCTCAGTGATATCAACTTGAATGTCACCCACTTTGGCTCGGCATCCACCGAAAGAGAGGGCAAATTCCTGGGCCACTTGCAAATTGTAACCTTGAAATTCGAGCCAGCCTTGACCCTTGAAGTCTTCCCTTGCATTGTCATACAAGAGCAGGGTTTGCGAGCCATTTGGTTCGACACAGACAACAGGGGCCATGTGGATTCAAACAAGCAGTCACGGTGGTAATAGAAATCACTGCGAGCATGAAGGGTTTCATAAAACAGAAAGAACCATGGATAAAACCAAGGAAGAAAAACCCTTGCACGAATTAAATGGAGGAATAAGGGGTTTCATAAGAGAATAGGGCATTTTGTGTAATGAATCATTGAGGGTACAGAACAAAACCTGAGACTTAACATGAAATGATGGACATGTCGTTTTCAAACTTCCACTATTAGCATAGTACAAAATACGACCAGATGCGTTTAAGTATCGCCATTGTGTAAAGGGTGGAGTTGCTCATTATAAGGTTAAGAAAAGAGGTGTTTGACAAATCACAACATAACGACCATAAAAAGGATTTACCAAGAATCATACATGGAACAAACTCATAGCCTAACATCAATCGATTCTCGGTGTATCATTCAAATGTTCAAAGTACACCTTATAACAATGAGCAATTTAAAAACAACCATTTTATTGACATGCGATAGGCCTTAAAGAAAAATATCATCCTTAAAAAGGTTTATATGAACATTTATTCTCCTAGGGAAATAAACCTTAAATTTAAATGCAATAAATTCTAAAGTTTCAATGCTTCGTTCATGCTTTCAGTCATGAACGAAGCATGAAAACGAGAACTAGGAAAAATAGAAACCTTTTATAGCCCAAGACTCATCTTTCAAGTAGAAATTTTCATATGATTAAGTGGAGGCAACTACGTAATTTATTATTCGTTGCTTTAAGAAGTGAAAATATTGTAGGGCTACCAACAATGGCGACTTGCTGGGAGAAGCAGTTATCTCTATATCACCGACGAGTTCAGGTTAGGATTGTTAGAATGATTGCAGATCAAATAACAACTGAAGGACATCAAGCATCTCGAAAATCATTACACGGTCCGGCTTTAGACATTTTTTTGTTAAAATGAAATCTGGTGACAAATGTTTAAAAATGAGAGCCACGATGTTCAAGTCAATGGCTCCAATACTGCTGACAGGGCCACTGCTGCCAGTAGGCGTCCATAGCCTCGGTAGGGATATGAATTAACCCACTATGACTCCTCTATCCTATCCAAGAAATTTCAATTCAAAATGAAGGATGCTTATGACCAATATCCAAATTTATACCTGAAATTTTTTCTTGAACCCGACATTGCTTCGTTGCCGGCGGGCCTGTTCTGTACCCTGACGAAGTTGCCTTGGAATCATGCATGCATTTACCCGCTACTAGCAGACCTGTTCAATATCCTGACAGGTTTACAAACACTTCCCACAACTCTTGAGAATTTTTTCACAATCTGATATAATTTTAAATACATTCAGTAGAGCGGGGTGACGCTGAAAATTCTAGTTTTTACAAGACTTGTTATTTTCCAGACTTATAATTTTTGCTTGATAACCTTCATCATGATCTGAAAATAGTTTACAGATGAAACTAATATTTCGAGGACAGGAAGGCATCCTTGAGTTTCTTTATTACAAGCAGGGACAACGTAAAGAGATTTTAATGATAGTCGTGTCTTCTCATAATTGCAAAGTGAAACCATGAAATCAATTTTGAACAAAAAAACCTCTTTAACTAGTCTGCATTTTAGGAAATTACAGAAGTTGACGCTCTGATAGTCCTTGACAACTGTTTTAGGATGAAGCATTATGTTTTCCTTCTTTGAACTAAACCGTGACACATACATGTTTTATCCATAAAGTGATAAAAACAAACAATAAAAGAAAATCAAAGCAACAAAAACCAGAAAAAAAACAAAATCAAAAGAAAACAAAAAAAATATGTACAAAATATGCATATGGGAATCGTCATGAAGAATACCTTTTGAGGGCTTGACCATTCACCGGGAAGGTGTTTGGCTGTCCCTCTAAATTCTATAGGTGGAAAGAGCTGGGACCTAGTTTCTCAGTGACCAAGAAGGGCCCTAACCATAAATTTTGGAACTTGGAATGTTCCCCTTTTCCTTCATGAGGTTTATCCCATTTGAGCACTAAATCTCCCACCTCGAAATTCCTATCCGAGATAGCTTGAATCAAACCAACTTTTAACAATACGTTGATGCTGATTCAATCTTTCTTTCGCTCGTGTTCTCACTTCCTCTAATTTCAACAAAGCATTAATGCAACTTTCAAGAGGAGAAAAATTCTCTTCCTGAACTTTTTGTGATAATTGCAGCAAGGGAAGCAGGACATAAGGAGGGAGAATTTATTCTCTTATGTAAACGAGAAAGAAGGGGGAATTACCAAAAACGATTTTCGGAGCACCCTATCAACCCAGATTGCATTAAAAAGTGCATTGTGCCAATTTTTGTGGTTTTCAGAAACTGTCCTCTTGATGATTTTGATTAGGTTTTTGTTTGTCGATTCTTCCAAACTGTTTCCTTGAGGGTAATAGATGACATAATATTTCAGTTTTATCCCTTTTTCCAAAGAAAATACATTCATATCGAGGGATTAAAAATAGGAATCATTATTGAAGACCAAACATTTAGGAATACCGAATCGAGTAATGATGTTTGAATCAAGGAAATATATTACCTGACTGGTGTTTACCACTTTTAATGGTGCAGCCTCAGACCATCTGGTAAAATAGTCTTTCACTGTAATGATGTATTTATGCTGCTGTGAGGAAGTGGGGTTGATAGGGCCAATGATGTAAAGACCCCATTGCTGAAAAGGGAAATCTACCGAAACAGGTTGCAGCGGGAATGCTGCCTTCTGCACTCGTTCAGAAGCCTTTTGGCAGATTATACATTTACGATATAATGTATGGGCATCTTTGAACATCGTGGGCCAATAGTACCCTACTCTTAATACTTTGTGAGAAGTAGTGTCTCCACCGAAGTTCCCACCAGCTTCTCCTGCATGCAATTCAAATAACACTTTATCTACTTCATCTCTTTCTAGACAATGCATAAGGACTTCATCAAAATTTTTGCGGGATAATACGCCATTTACCAGCTGGAAAGGGGAAGATTTTTGTCTTAATGATCTTCTCTTTTTCAGATAAATATGACGAGGAGAAGAACCACGTGTTAGATAAAACTTAATGTCATCAAACCAAGAATTAGCAACATCTTGTGCATAGCAGATTTGACTTTGACTATGCCGATTTTCAGTTAAAACATTAATTTGACCCTGCTGCTCTTCAACTGAATCGGCCACTAATTTACATAGACCTTGGCCTCTAACAATTTGCGCAAGGGTAATCTCGAGGTCATACTCTTGTAATGATGTCATCCAGTTTTCCCATTTTTCACCCAGTTCTTTTTGTACTAGCAAGTCTCTGACAGCAGGATAAGGCACAATGACTTTAGTTCTGGATTTCAGTAGATATGATCGAAAATGTTTTATTGCTTTAAAAACATCGTAATCCTGTTGATATATGGCTCAGTAATTAAGATCCACTCCCTTGAAGGCTGAGCTCATAAAGGCAATGGGAATTTCATTGTTTTTAACATTCTTTTGGGTCAACACAACGACATAAGATCGATAAGAGGCGAACGTATAAAGAGTGAAATCTTGTGAAAAATTAGGGCTCATTAGGGAGGGAGCCTCGACTATGTATTTTTTGATGGAATCAAAAGATTGAATTTCCTGTGGTCCCCAATGATATTGAACATCCTTTTTTATTAAGTTTTGCAATGGCCTCACCATTTCCAAGAAATTCGGGACAAACCTTCTGACAAAATTTATTTGACCTAGAAAAGATTGCATAGATTTTTTGGAGGAGGGGGGAGGAATCTTGGAAATGACTTGAGTTCCTTCAGGATCAATGATCATCCCTTCATTGGATACTATGAATTTGAGCAACTTGCCTTGTTCAACTGCAAAGACAAACTTCTTAGGATTTAGAGAGATGTCGTACTTGCGGCATCGTTGTAAAACAAATCTTAGATGGGATAAGTGATCTCTCTTATTTTTGGAGAAAACAACGACATCATCGAGATAGACCACTACAGATTGATTGATGAGACTGCGAAAAGAAATATCCATTGCTCTATGGAAAGTGGCCCCGACATTTATAATCCTGAAAGGCATCTTTCTATAGGTGTAGGTACCCCATGGGGTACGAAAAGTGGTTTTCAACTGGTCTGGGGGAGACATGAGGACCTGGTTGTACCCTGAAAAACCGTCTAGTAGCGACAATCTTTCATAACCGGATACTTGCTGGAGAATTTGTTCCATTGGAGGAACAAGATAATTGTCTTTGTCAGACGCTCGGTTTAATTTTCGAAAATCGACACAGAGTCGAGTATCGCCACTTTTCTTCCTTACAGGGACACGATTAGATACCCATTGTGTGTGTCTTATTGGGAAGATTATCTTTGCATTCAATAGTTTGTTTAGTTCTTTCTTGACTGTTGGTTCGAGCTTAGGGTGCATCTTTCTCAGCTTCTGCTGAAAAGGTTGAGTCTGGGGTTTCATGGGGATGATGTGTTGTATAATGTTAGGTTCAAATTTTTTTAAATCATCGTATGTCCAAGCAAAGATATCCTTGAATTCTTTAAACAATTTTATAAATGCTAACTCCTCTTGCTCGGAACATCCCATTCCCAGATTGATACATTGTGGATTATCTTTAGTTCCTAGATTTACTTTTTCATGGGTCAAGGAAGAATTGTTTGTTTTACAATTTACCAATTTCCTCAATTTGTCATGCAAATCATAAAATTTTTCTAATATTGCCACAGATTTAGGGATAGAATTTACCAGATCTGATGTTAATTCTGGAGACCTTGGGTCCAATATTACCGTAAAATTGTGGAGATCTTCGTCCTGGGTGCCCTCATCGATAACTGCACCTCGGAAAGTGTCCTCCATGTGCAAAAACCTGATGATTTGCTGATCATCATCGAACACTCTTCAGTTAGTGACGTTGTCTGGGACTGATGGTCTGAAAAACAACTCAATTGAAAATGCATTTGGAGAAAGATCTTCCGCGGGAAAAAGTTTGGAAGCGACGTTAGCTAACAAGTCAGCCTCAGAGTTGTTTAATCTTGGAATGGACTTAATGTTAAATGAAAAAAATTTGTGTATTAGATTCCATACCTCAACTTGATAACTTTTCAAGTGTGGTGATAGGAAATGTATGGAATTTCTTACCTGTCTGACCAAAATCTCCGAATCACCGAATACCATTAAGTTCTGTACATTCATATCTACTTTGTTTTTGAGTCCTTGCAGAAGTGCCTCGTATTCGATAGTGTTGTTTGTACATTCAAATTCTAATCAGCAAGCGATCAAAGTTTTATTACCTGTTGGGTCGATGCGCACACATCCTGCACCAACTCCTTCTTTAGATTTGGATCCATCGAAGTAGAGAGACCATATGTGAGTTTCATCAGCCGTATTAGGCACATTAGGTAGAGATACTGACTGTGTGCATGGCACGAGTTCCGACTGTTGTTCCAGATCAGTGATGATGGAAGTTTCTGCCATGAAGTTACCGAAAAAGGTGTTCATTCCCTGCATTTCGGGTGAATTAGTGGAAGTAGTAAATGGTTCATTAGCATCATTTAAATCGGTCACGGTGTGCTTGAGGTAACGCTCATGATTAATCCTAATTCTGTTAGGCTTTCCATTCTCTGGAAACCACAAATGGGACCAGTCTATTGCAAAGTATCCATGCAACTGTTCGGACCAATACCTGCTTAAAAATAAACCATATAATTCAGGGATGTTAACAACAATGATATCAATAATTTGGTGAACCTTAGAATTAGAGAATAGCCTAACAAATACATTTTTTAATTCACCAATTAGCTTAACATTCGTCCGATCGAGCTGAATGATTTTTAGAATGGAAGGTTGAACTTCAGCATTAATTTTTTGGCAGAAAGACAAAGGCATCACATTTGATGATGCACCAGAATATACCATGAAGTTATGTACATTTCTATTGAAAATTTCAAAATTTAATAAAAAAGGTGGGACATTTTTGTGAGTATTAACAACAAAACTTTGCTGGTTTTTAGTCGCTGTCCCTGGAATTACTTTATCTACATTTGATACAGTTTTTACAGTGAGGTATCTTTTATCTGAGGGTTCTAGTGTTGTTTTAGTAGGGACCTTTTGAGGTGTTTTAAGACTGATTTCTGCGATTTTCTTACTGTTCAGATTGTTGTTTTTGTTGTTTTCTGCAATGTTCTGAAGTATTTTCTGCTGAAGAAAAGGAAATTTCAGAAGTTCATAAACATAAATATTAGCTCTAAGTTTCTTTAGGTCTTCAATCAAATCATATTCTAAACTTGGGGTTGCTGAGTTCTGTTTTGTTTCAGTTTGTTTAAATTTTTTCTGAGGCACGTTAGTTCCTGTTTCAGAAGAGGGTTTATT
>ML789944.1:416698-435376 GCA_009831015.1 Picea engelmannii
AAATTTCAATACTTAGATATGAAATTGTAACTGCGGCAAATTTACAAAAAACACTTGTAGATTAACCAAAACTTTCAAGGACGCTTTCCCGCGCATCTCCATAGATTAGATCAGGTTCACAGAGCTTTATCACTTCGTGCAACTCTTTCAGATTCCCCCACTTCGTCTATCTTATGTTCCCTGTAAGGATTACAGAGTACCAGAATTACATAGAGATATATATACATGTGAATGGACTCATGTGAAATAGTGTTAGACCATGTTATCTTTAGTTCATGCAAAGCATATTCATGTACACACCGTTGTTATAAAGAATCAGAGCATTTTCCTCTAAAAGAATCCCAATACCATAAAATCGGAGTGACTAAAACCAGGAAGCTTGTTTTACATCAATTGCGGGGGCGAAATTGCTACCAAAAATTCCCCTTCTTGCAAATCATGGGCGAATGCAAGGTTAGAGTTCGGAATTACAGGGGCGAAAACGTTTTTTTTTTCTTCTCCGTTGGAATAAACATGGGCTAACCCTCCCTACCTATTTTTTTTTAAATAAATTTAGGGCGAATGGTAATAATGAGAAAAATGCATCACAACACACAAAATTCGCCCAATAAAAATTTGAAACCCTCTAATTTTGCCCATGGGCGAAATTTCGCCCCTAAAATTATCTATGGCCCGAAGATATTGGGAGACGATTCCTCTTCTTCTGTTGTTTCTTCTTCAACCACATATTCAGAATTCTCAAGGGGAACTAAATTATCATGTGCTTTAAGGATTGTCTGTATAGCGTATTGTAAGCTTTCGAAATTCAGGCCTTCAGGATTTGGGTTTGGCTGGTTTGAGGGAAAATGTTTTCTAAAAGAAGGATTGTAAGTTCCTTTTCTTGAAGATGCTTCCTCAACTGATCTCCTTAAGTCTATTAATTGATTTGATAATTTCTGGACGACCTTTTGTAAACTTTCCAAATCTGAGCTCTTTGATTGTGTTTTGGTTTGGGGTGGTCTAGGAAGAATTTCTATTTTCTTCTTAGAAGACGGGTTAATCTCTGCCTCATTACTAAGATTATATTTTAGGCTTAAAATATATTTTTTGATTTGGCTTGCCTCCTCGAAGGCTTCCAGTAATGTTGCCTTCTTAGAAATTTTAACCCAAATTGCTACATTTTGATGTAGGGATTTGGTGTAATATGCGACAATGAGATTTTCAACAGGCATTGAATCAACGAGGATTCAATTTTTTAATGTGAGGAACCTTTGGTTAAAATATTTTATTTTTTCCTTAGGGTTCATCTTTAAGCTGGAGAGTTCCATGACTAAGACTTTGGGAGATTTATAATCTTCGAACTTCTCAAGGAAACATGACTCGAATTTGTCCTAAGATACAATAGTGTGGGGTTGTTGGGAAAAATACCATGTAGAGGCATTGCCCTCAAACATATAAGGAAAGAGTATACATACTACATCTTCATGTTCTATGCTTCGGAGTCTAATGGCTAACATGAATTTATTTATGTGATCCTCGACGATTTTCTGAAGTTCTGGATCAAATTTAGGTAGCCATTTCTCCGGGTGTTTAGGGAAAGGGTGCTGGGGTCCAGGTATGACCACAACATCTTGATCAAGCCAAGGTCTGGCGGGATTGTTTTGATTTTCCATGGGCGTGGGTGGTGTTGAAGTTTGAGATGGTTCAGATGAAGAACTTCCTTCGTCAGATGACTCCTCTCCTGAAGAGGAAGGAGATGAATGAGGTGGTGAAGGTGGGATACCAGATCCTCCGTCCGCAGGAGTGGGGATGTGATCTGGATATGTGGGGTTTAGGAGAAAACTAGTGACTTCAAGTTTCTCTTTGATATCAGAGAAATATAGAGGTTGATTCAATGGTCGACCAGGTTGTCTGATATGGGCCAAAACACCGTGTGTCCTTAGTAGTGACTGGCGAACAATTTCTTGTATGTCGGACCCTTGAGGGTTTGGTTTTACTAGCTCAACAATAATCTCTCGATTTTCGTTTGAGGTAGTTACTGTTTGAGAGGTAACGTTGTTTTCAGAATGACTCCTTGTTACTATAGGGGAGCGAGTGTGTGGGGGAGGAGTCTTGCAACTTCCACGTTCCATCAATCGTATTCAGGCCCTCCTTCTAGTGCCATTTGTTGACGGGCAAAAATGATCGTCCGTCAATTGGAAGAACGAGTCTAGTCTGGGGTTATCTAAGTAACCCAAGTTGTTTGGTATGACTCGTTCTGACGGGTTTAATGGCTCTGTTGGCCAATCTAAGAATCCTAAAAGAAACAAAATAAAAGAAAATAAATAAATAACTAATTACTAAATACTATATATATATATATATATATATATATATATATATATATATGTACATATGCTCTAATGTGACTGTAATAGGTGTATTAAAGCAAAAGATAGATAACTCTCATTTATATACATTATTTACAGGATGCAAGTTTTAATCTAAACTTACTAAACTCAATGTGAAAATGATTGCTCTGAAGAAGTAGATAAAGAAATCACATAAAAATATTTTTGATTTTTCTTTTATAAGTCTTAAACTAATGGAAGAAAATGTTATGAAACGAGAACGTATAGATAGTCAAAAGACAAACTTTACGTTCAAATTTTAGTGATAAACAAATAACAAAAAAATGAAATTGAACTAACCTGTTAACGAGCTAATGATATACATCCAAACATCTGTGCGATTAGAAAACATTTAACCACCTTGTCCATGAGAAAAAACCTACAATGAACCTTAAGTCTATTATGAATAAATGCAGACCAATTATGTTGGTAGTTAAATTTTAATAACAGAAAGAATGATACCAATAGTTACTGTGATCTCATGATTGCAAGTAATTACATTAAGAAAAATCTGTTAGCAAATATCCTTGCAATTAATCTTTCAACGAAAATTAAGGAGAAATCCTGTAATTGAAGCTGAATAGGTGATCACACGATTAATATCTGAAGCATTATTTATGGACAACATTTGTAAATAAAATTATCCCAATAACATAATAAATCATGAAGACTAAAGCTATCAGAACCTATTATCATATCAGGATAAACAAAACTTAAATGAAGATACCATCCACAAGAAGCTAAAGCTGAAATGTGCATTGCTATTCCATTAAAGTCTGTAAATCAAATGTCCATCTTCTTCCCCAGGCGAGGATGCCTTCATTACAAAAATATCTAATATTTAAAGAGTTCAGTCAAGCTAAACATCTTATCTTGTGGGATACGATTAAATCTCAAAATGGTTTACTAATTACAAAATAGAGGGTAATAGAACCACTCCATATCACACTGTATCTCTCAAAACTATAAAACACTTGTTTATGTTTACAAAAGATGAGCCAAAGAAATGGATAATAAGCTAAAAAATGGTCCATATAATCAGATCACCACCAACTACACAATATCCTGAAAGGAAAAACGAAAATGAAGGAGTTTAGATATTATTCTAACCAACAATTTCCAAAAATTTGAATGAGAATAGACTGGCTACATAATCAACTGATTCTGTGGTTAGTTTTATTTTAACAAAAAAAATCTAATTAAATCTATATTAATAGAAAAACTAAAAATACAACTAAGATACACAAACAAATCTTTACCTCTTAACTGCATGCTAAATTTGACTCATAAGACCTCATAGTTAACTACTGCTGTAACACACTCAACATTCTTTATTATTACGTTTCCAGTCCTTTTCAAGCACTTCCCTTGCTTTTGAGCACTGAGCTTTAGTCTGTGATTTTCAATCATTAATGAGTCGATCTGAGTGGTGAGGGTTTTGATCTGCAGTTGAAGGGAAGGCATATCTGTGTAATATTTGTCGATCTAAAACAAGCAAACTTCACACTGTGTATCTGGAACAATTGTTTGAGGATATCCATGGCCATGTGTCAGAATTCTACCACTGTTGTCTATAGGTTATTTACCAAGTTTGATCCCTGGAAAACCTTTGCTATGCTTCAGGCACGGTGGCATATTGTCTACGAAATCATAGGTCTGGCTGAGATCTAGTTTGAGGTAACTTGGGTCCTCCTTTGCTAAGAATTTCTCAATCTCAGAATCAGAGCTCTCATGGACCTTGATCTCTTTGACTGAGCTCATATGAAACTTTGATTTATTTCTTAGGATCCTAGAGATTAATCTCCTTGCCCTTTTGTTTTTAAACCCTACATCCGAGTCACTTTTAAACAGTTTGCGCGAGGGCCTGTTCGCGATTTTTTCAAAGGTGTTAGTACATGCATATTGTTCATGGTCATGAAATTCAGAGGCTCTTGGATCAACATCTTGTTGCTCGGACATAGGTTCATCGAGTGCGGCCTTATCAAAGGGTTCTTTGAATGAGGATACTATTCTGTCAATGGAAGGGATTGGGGTTTCTTCTAACATGGGCTTATCAACCTCTACAGGGCTAGGTGTAATAAATCCATTTCGAGATAGGAAAGTGTCCCAATCGTCACCCTGCAATTTTAAATGATGGACTAACAACATCCTTATCAATCCATGATGAAACAAACTAGAATTTAAACACTGTCTCTTATACCTCTTGGCCATCTTATATAAACTTCTCAATAAAAAGAAAGGCATATTCAACCGGAAACTGATGAAGTTCATTAATAGTCTTTTGTGATACTGAAAAATGAAGCCAAAGCGACCCTCACATGTAACGAACTATCTCAAGATTGCTAATAAACCGTGCTACCTGGTTTTTAACAGAGACATAGGCATACTTTTATCACAACGCTGGATTTTCCTAGAAGTAAAGAACGAACTCCAGGGCACCTCCTCTACCTTGGAATTCTTAAACCATTTCTTCCTGCTAAGTGGAAGACCTATTGCCTGGATTAAAAACTCCTCGGTGATTTCAACTTGAATGTCACCCACTTTGGCTCGGCATCCATCGAAAGAGAGGGCGAATTCATGGGCCACTTGCAAATTGTAACCTTGAAATTTCTCAAGAAATTTGAGCCAGCCTTGACCCTTGAGGTCTTCCCTTGCATCATCATACATGAGCAGGGTTTGCGAGCCATTTGGTTCTACATAGACAACAGGGGCCATGTGGATTCAGACAAGCAGTCACGGTGGTAACATAAATCACTGTGAGCATGAAGGGTTTCATAAAACAGGAAGAACCAGGGCTAAAACCAAGGAAGAAAAACCCTCGCGCGAATTAAATGGAGGAATAAGGGGTTTCATAAGAGAATAGGGCATTTTGTGTAATGAATCGCTGAGGGTACAGAAAAAAACCTGAGACTTAACATGAAATGATGGACATGTCGTTTTCAAACTTCCACTATTAGCATAGTACAAAATACGACCAGATGCATTTAAGTATCGCCATTGTGTAAAGGGTGGAGTTGCTCATTATAAGGTTAAGAAAATAGGTGTTTTACAAATCACAATATAACGACGATAGAAAGGGTTTACCAAGAATCATACATGGAACAAACTCACAGCCTAACATCAATCGATTCTCGGTGTATCATTCAAATGTCCAAAGTAGACCTTATAACAATGAGAAATTTAAAAACAACCATTTTATTGACATGAGATAGGCCTTAAAGAAAAATATCATCCTTAAAAAAGTTTATATGAACATTTATGCTCCTAGGGAAATAAACCTTAAATTCAAATTCAATAAATTCAAAAGTTTCAATGCTTCGTTCATGCTTTAAGTCATGAGCGAAGCATGAAAACGAGAACTAGGAAAAATAGAAACCTTTTATAGCCCAAGACTCATCTTTCAAGTAGCAATGTTCATATGATTAAGCGGAGGCAACTACGGAATTTATTATTCATTTCTTTAAGAAGTGAAAATATTGTAGGGCTTCCAACAAGACCCTAAAGAGATAGGCACTAAGGTTACCAAATACAACAATGATGCCTTGGGAAACAGTTGACAGTACGATCCACGCACAAGGGCATGATATCTAGCCTGAAATCAACTTGAAAGGATTCCACTCATAGTTGTGGGTATACCTTCAAGCGACCCCCATAATACATGCAATCGCTACACCGATACCAACAAAGCAGGGTGAGTAACTCTGCTAGTCTCCATGTGACTTCAGGTTTGACCCTTGTGTGAGAAGGGCTTCCCAGGACAAAATGTAGCAATTGGATTTTACCGGTCCCTAACACAAGATCCTATGTTTGTTTGAAGATTTGGAAAGTTATCTTTCACACCTATTCCAAATCCCTACAACTAATCTAATGTAGGTTTTCTACAAAAAAATGTAAAAATGTCTAATCAATTTTAGTTTAGCGCTTGATTTTTAAAGCTGTTGTTACTCAAAAGGAAAATGGCATGGACAATATGGTGTTTTGGCCGACTCAAAAGTTATGCAAAGAGATGAAGATGAAATATTTTCATTTCGATGAAAGCTATGCTATGCTATGAGAAGGAGAAAACATTCATCATTACAGATGCACAATGTCCCAAATAAAAAACAAAACATGCAATTCTGCTACTTCAAATGCAAGCTAGTTTCAATGACCCAAAAGCAAGAATGCATTCAAAACAATGACAACTAAAAGAAAACAAGTAGAATATTCTAAAAAGAACTCAATCAATGATCCTAAAACCAAAAGGCATTTAAGGATTACAATAAAATGCATATAAGAATCCAAGAAACAATAGGGAGAAAAAGAAACCACTCAAAATTTTCTCGACAAAAATGTAGCTAGAAAAGGAAATTTTATGTTTCTGAAAGAGGATTCAAGCTCTAATCAAGAAAAAAAAGAGTGACAAGCATAAAAAATCATCAAGAACCAATCCAAACAATTTCACAAACCATCCACATAGGTTGGGTAAATACCTCTGCAGAATAGGTTGCAAAAACTGAGCAAAATAAGGCAAAAAACCCTGAAAAAGAGACCAACGCTCCCTCAAAAGGGTGCATAGAGTGATGTCAATGCTCTCTAAATCACTGTAGGGGAGTGATAGCACCCTGATATGGCCTACAGGGGGGCTTTGGTACACCAATAAATGCATAAAAATGCCCAAAAATGCACAAAAACCTCAGCCATAATGCTTGAAAATTGGGGAATTTTCTAGTGACGGTAGGAGAAGGTTGTTGGATGATGAAAAACCAAGAATTTCTTGGGAAAAAGACTTCAAATATCAAAAGGAAAAGTACAAAATACCTTTGAATCTCCTTACAAATTTTTTTCACTCAGTCAGATAAATGAGAAGAAAACGACAAATTGACTCGAAATCGTCAAAGACAAAGAGTTATTCAAAGTAAGGAAGAAAAAGATGTCACAAACCCAAACAAAGCCTCATGAATTATCAGATATCAAGGTGTTGGGGACCCAAACAAGGATACAATGAGGTTGTAAGAACTCTAATCAAGTTCAAAGAGGAAAAAATGGATTCAGAAACTAAACTCCTGCAAGATCTTTAACAAAACGAGGGAAACGCTCTGGTGTAAGGGGAACAAGAGCATTCCAACGCTCTGTGTAAAGCTAGCAGGGAGCACTAGCTCTCTGATACCAAAGGAAGGGGAATGGTAGGCTTAAAATTTTTCAGAAAAATACCCCAAAATCCAAAAATTCAAGCAAGTTCAGAAATCCAAAGTGTATGGGATGAAGTGAAGGGTCAATCAACAAATCTAAGAATCAAAGACACAATATCAATAAGATCAAAATGAGCAAAGGAAATCAAGATCTAGGAAGGCAAAAATTCAAAGGTCCCTCCCCAGTGGAGTTGCCAATTTTATGTTATAGGTGAATCCTTCTGCAGACAAGCAGATTCCCTCTTGGTATCTAGACCCCTAAAACCAAGATATAAAGGGTGCTATCATTGGTCACTGACATCCTTTTAGATCTAATTAAGCTAATGACTGAAGAGGAAGAAGAAAAGTGTACCTTTTTAAATGGCGTTTGTCCTCGCAAATTCCCAGTTGAGCTTCAATCCCAAGCTCCTCGATAGGTCCTGTAGAACAAACAACGATACAACAAGATTCCTATTCTATTGAGATTAGCTCAAATACATATATATATACTAGAGACCAGTTCATGTGGAACAAACACAAACTTGAAAGAAACAGGCCAAGAATGTATGTATATTAAAGAAAAAAATGAAGAATACTTACAATCCTCTGATGAAGGTGCAACAACTTCTTCCATCTCTCCTTGTCCAACCCATTTTCTTAAGTAATCTACATTGATTATGCTTCAATGGCATCTCACTTATGGGATCATAAGTTTGGTGTAATTCTCAATCTCCATATATGTACTGTATGTTGCCTATGAGATCATAGGTTTCATACTTCCAATCTTTTTCATGTATCTTTCACCATGAGAAGGCCTCCTTATATAATCTTGGAAAGACCCAACCACTTGATATATCTTTGGGATAAGTTGAGGATTCCTCTCCTTCAGTTGTGGATCTTCCCTAAGATCATGCCTTGAACTCATATTCGAATCCAACCAACTTCAGAGATTGAGGCGATTCGCCCCTGATTTCCTCCAACAAACCAAATTTTGCCCAAAAATGACCAGCGCTCCCTCAAAAGGGACACAGAGCATTGGAATGCTCCCCTAGAAGAGCGTACAGAGCACCAACGCTCCCTGACAGTATGTAGGCTAGCGCTCCTTTCCAAATTTGACTTTTGAGTGGCTTTTTTAGTGGCAAAATGTTTGTACTCCTTGTCAATTGATTTCTCGTCTTCAAAACTGGTCTTTGAGGTGTCTTAAGTGTCCTTATGATGTTGTTAGAGGCACGACATAGGAAATATGGCAGTATGATGTTTGCGACACTTGTGACACTTGCGGTCAAGATGCGACACTTGTAGACAAGATGCGACACTTACAACACTTGTAATGACGACACTTGCGACACTATTGAAGTGAGTAATTTTGATGTGTAACAATATCTATATCCTCCTATTTTAAATTCAACAAGGAATTGTTTAGTGACCATTACTTGGTGTCCTGTCTAGAACCATGAGACTTTATATGCCTTTGGATGTGTAGTTGTCTCCGGCTCAAATTTCTCCACCATCTCTGTGTATGCTAAGTTATCAGTGATCCCACTGTCAATTAATTCCTTGCATACTCTATCTTTAGTCTTGCAAGAAGTCTTGAATAATCTGTTACTCTGCACTGGATTTTCAAATTTTGGCTCTGGCTTCAAGAGAACCTTTCTCAACATCAAATATTTTCCATCTTCTGCTCCCTCTGCTTCAACATTCAAATTTTGAGCTTATGAAATGTGAGTTTCACCTCCTTCTTTCTTTTTCTCGGGACATTCCCAAGACATGTGTCATGTATTTCCACAGGCATAACATCTTATCTCTCCTCCTCTACTTCTTCCTCTTCCTCTAGAAGAACTTTGTCCACCACTTTGTCTTCCTCGAGAACTTCCTCCCGTTTCTAAGTGACTATGTGGTTTCTCAGTCTCGTCTTTCGTTTTCTGTGACTTGTCATGGGAAACTCCCTTGCCTTTGTTTGGGCTTCTACCTTTGCCTCGCTAGATTTGTTTTTTTTTCAACTTCTCCTTTGCTTCCAGTGCAATATGATAAGCATCCTCTACATTCCTTACCGACATCATGTAGATCTCATCCTGGATTTCATATCTCAATCCATTTATATATCTCACAACCTTTTCTTCATATTTCTCTCTTTGTCCAATCCTGATATTCAGCTTGTAGAATTCCTCTATGTACTCTTTCACTGTCATACCCTTCTATCTCAGGTTCTGCAACTTCCTGAACATATTTATCTGATAATCTTTGGGTATGAATTTAGCCTTCATCCTTTCTACCATTCCATCCCAATTATTTATCTTTTGTTTGCCTTTGCTTCTCCTCTCAGCCTGCAGTTCATCCCACCACAGTGATGCATGTCCTTTTACCCTGGTGACAACATGTCTCACCTTTTTCTCCTCATCGACATCTTCATAGTCAAAATATTTGTTCATGGATCTTATCCAATCTAACAGTTCTTCAACATCCAAATTTCCTTCATACATTGGGATGTCTATCTTGGCTCTAGCTCCCAATTTAACAACTTCTCTCAGTAAGCGTTCTTTGACAACATTTTCTTCTGCAACTTCTTCAACTTCTATTTCTTCACTTTCTGCCTCACTAATGTCCCCAACAATAGGTGCTCTCCTCTTCACTTCTTCCATCACTTCTAATCTTGCACAAAGCTCTCTCCTTTCTCTTTCTACAAAACAATTTTCTATAGGTGGCTCCACATGTCTCCTCGGTGGCATTGTGGTGACTGGTTCTCACACACATAGTACAACTTTGAGCTCTTATTTTCTACCTGAAAACAAATCCAGGCTCTATTACCACTTGATGCATACCCCCCTTCTCTCCTCGGGGTTGCTCGACCTCTCGGTCAAGGATCGTTAATTATTCTCGAGATGGATTAGCTTCTCAGGACCTTGATGGCATCAAACTCAAAACACATGCCCTATTATCGCCCTTTTGTTTTTCACGGTCATGATATGATCATTACCAACCTATCCGTCGATCGACGATTCATAGAAATTGTGGGCTTCCAACGTGCTCACTCTTTATCAGAGAGCTCTGTCTCTGCAATCGGCAAAGTGATCACCCAACCTCCTTTAAATCATGGTCATTGATCCCCTGTCTCGACAAGATCGACGGTCCTAGAAAATTGCGGGTTGTGAACTAGCACATTGGATTTAATTTCCTCCACTCCCCACAATGATTCCTCACCATTGATTTTCCCTTCTCAGATCAACGGTCGAGATCCACTTCAGGACTCCGTGCTTCAGGAACCTCAAATTTCTGCGCACTCGCTTTCTCCCAGAGTTCTTTAATCTAGATTCTAGGATCTGTTGACACACGTCTCCCACAGATCAACGACTATGGTTAACTTTGAATCTTCGGGCTTCGAGAGTTTCAAAATCTCCACACTTGCTTCTTCCCGAGGTACTTCCACCCGAAGTACAAGATCTATTGACGTGTGTCCCTCTGGATCTGATGACCACTATCCACTTCGGCTCTTCAGGCTTTGAGAGTTTCAAGCTCCTGGGCACTTGTTCCTCCCGGAGTGATTTTGCCTGAAGACGATGGATTCTTGCCATGTTCCCTCCACACCATATGGTTGCGATCTGCTTTGGCCTTCAAGACTTCAGGATTTTATCAAAATCCTCACTTGGAATCCTTCGACGTGAAATTTCCTAAAATCTCATATCTGTCGACACATATTTCCTGGAAACCAACAGCCTGGATCTACTTCAGCTTTCAGGACTTTGGGAGTTTGTCAAATTCTGTGCTTGGAATCCTCCAAAGTGAAATTTCCAGAAATCTCAGATCTGTCGACACGTAGCGCCTGGCAGCCAACGACTTGGATCTACTTCGACCTTAGGATATTCAACGGTTTCACTTTCTCCTTATCCACAAACTTCCGAAGTGATTTCGCTATGGAGTTAGGGATCTTTTGCCTCCTTTCACTCTAGATGATGGATGGTCCCTGGCCTCTTCCGGACTTCAACGAGTATTCTCTCCTATGTGCACACAAATAATTAAAACTCGTGTGCCTTTCCCAGATCCAACGATATGGAATGATCCCATCCCCTCCTAGATGGATCTTAGCTGATGGTTTGTGAAACCTTTGGAGCTTCACTCCCTTTGAATATTTCTCTCTGCTATCTCTCCTGAGATTTATCTCTTGGACCCTTTGACTCCTTAGAGGGTTACTTCGACACTTAGTCGGACTTGTGCACTCCTTGCAATAGACTATTATGCAAGACTTAGCTTCTTGCGGGTAACTGTGCACACCTTGCAACGGTCCCTCTTCACTCCTTGCAAATGAAAGTTTTGTTATATCTTCTGAGATTATGAGTCGAAGAATAATCTGTCACTCCTTGCAGCAGGTTCTCACGCAAGACTTAATTTCTTGCGAGCGACTGTGCACACCTTGCATGACTCCTTGCACATAAAAGTTTCACGCTATCTCTTCTGAGTCGAAACAAACTCTATCAACGCACTCCTTGTAGACTGTATGCACACCTTGCATGAACCCAACGAAGAGGAACAATCGAAACTTATCCAAACACTTCACAGTTTCATATTCTCAACGACATAATTCATTCATTCATGAAACAAAATAACATGGAATTGTAAATAGTAGCGACACCATGCATTTGGATCATTTTTCGTTTGTTATATTCATTCAAATGTAAATGGCTACAACTATGATAAAAAGAGTACTAAAAATTCAACAACAACTAAATCACAACAATCTCCTACTAATTTCCAGCAGCCTCATTCGGACATACTACACCTCTATTTATCTTAGAGGGTTCTTAGGGTTCCCTCCGACTACTCATCCTCTTGAGAAAAAAACCTAACTACTACTTAAGTTCCGTTACATTAAATTATAGTAGTGAAACTACCATATCATTCAACTCCCAAGCATTTGATCTTCTTCAATTTTCGATCATTTCAAAAAACAATTGTAGGAAACTCCAACGGCTAAGATTCTGAAATGATTCAAAGGCGTTCTAAGGCACTGAATTGTTTCTCCATGTGTTCTTGTTGACGATTCTCCTGCATCAATATGAAAGAGAATCTGCCCTCAGAAAATAAAACATCAACCATGGTCTATCTTAACTATTCTTCATAAGTATAGAAGAATATCTGTCCTTAATTTCTGATCCTGGACCATTCACCTAACTGGGCCATTCCTCTGACACTAATCATAGTGAAACCTAGAGAGAATGAGTCTTCCCTAGGGAATTCCTGTCCCTGATTTCTAAACCTCGAACATTCACCTAACTGGGCCATTCCTTCGGCACTAATCATAGTGAAACCTGGAGAGAATTAATCTTCCCTAGGGAATGACTATTCGAACCATTTCCTAAGGAAATGACTGTCCTTCACCAACCTCCAAAATGGACCATTCTTCGAAACTGCTCACAACTGTGAACTTCGAAAGAATGACTTCCTGGCGAGGCATACCATTCTACTTGACCACTAGTCATAGTGACTTCCAAGAAGAATGACTATCCTATACCATTCCCCCACACTAGCCACAAGGGGAATCAATGTCTATGGTACATCAAAAATCTATCGGACCATTTTCATTGTGAAAATGACTATCCAATATGGACCATTTTCCGAACTAGAAAATGCCTGTCCATCAGAAATATGGAACCACTTTCTAGACTAGAAAGGAGCTGCCCAACTTGGACCATTTTCCAAACTGGAAAATGAATTCCCATGAACCAATAATATATATCAATGATCCCTCTCAACCTGGGGAGAAATCTTTTCCCTTTCAGCTAAGGGAGTTATCTCCACGAGCCCCAACTTGTCCCTTATGTACTCAAACTTTATCCTGGACAAAGGCTTTGTCATAATATATGCTACTTGCTCATCTGTGGAGATATATTGGAGTTTCACTTCTCCTTCTTGGACCTTATCTAAAATAAAGTAGTATTTGATCTCAATATGTTTCGATTGATCACAAAACACTGGGTGTTCTAATAGCCTCGTACAACTTTGATTGTTGCAGTATATTATGGTCGAATCTGGTACCTAATCAAATAGTCCATAAATCATCTTCCTCAGCCATACTGATTTGGTACATGCCTCACATGCTGTGATATATTCCGGTTATGTTGTGCTAAGTGAAAAATAATTATGTTTCCTACTGACCCATGATATCATAGAAGATCCCATACTAAAACACATCCCTGAAGTACTTCTGTCTTCTTCACTCCTTGCCTAATCTGAATCTGTGAATCCATGAAGTTGTATATCACTGGATGAGGTGTATCTTAAACCATATTTTAGTGTCCCACAAATATATCTTATAACATGCTTTGCAACTATCCAATGCTCATGTCTAGGTTCCACCTGGAACTGGCTTAAGGTGTTTACAACGAAGAAAATATTTGGTCGAGTATTCACTAGACACATCAACCACCCATTCAATTTATGATATAGGGACGGGTCTACTGGATCAGGATCTGAATCTCTTACTTTTCTTATATCTGTGGTCATAGGAGTGGCCATGTATTTGCAATCCATCATTCCAAATTTATGAAGAATCATCACTGCATACTTTCCTTGTCCAAGGAATATTTCACCACGCTTCTACCATACTTCTAGTCCCAAGTAATAGTTCATGAGACAAAGATATTTCATATTGAACTCATAGGCTAATTCCTTTTTACATTGGGTGATTAGAGACTCTGCACCTGCCAAGAATAAGTCCTCGACATACAATAGTAGAATCACAGGTGCATTGTTCACAACCTTGTAGTAGAGATTCGGATCCACAAGAATCTTAGAGAAACTGAGTCTTATTAAGTAACTAATAATTATGGCATACCAAGCTCTTGGAGCTTGCTTGAGTCCATACATGTCTTTATTTAATCTCTAAACATGAGTGTCTCTGGAATGTACTTCAAAACCTTGAGGTTGTTCAATGTATACTTCTTGTTCAATTTCTCCATTGAGAAGATACATAATGGCTCTAATAGAAGTATATCTGGCAACATGAGAAAAGGTTTCTTAATAATCTTCTCCCTCCTTCTAGAAGAACCCTATAGCTACAAATGTTTCCTTGTATTTTTCCACACTTCCGTCTACTACATGTTTGATCTTATAGACCCATTTTGAAGTTACCACTGATTTTTCCTTGGGTCTAGGCACGATTTCCCACATGTCATTTTTCATGATAGACTGGTGTTCTTCTGTCATGGATTCTTTCCACAGTTTCTTCTAAGCTGATTCTTCAAATGTGGTGGGTTCTTCATTTATAATCTTTGTCATACATGCTGCATAGCTGGAGAATATTTTGGGATTTTCTCTTTCTACGAAGGTGCCACTTGGAGCTTTGAGTCTTTAGGATTCTTGTAGAGTAGATTCAAGCCAAGCTAGATGTTTTATAGTTTTGGGTACAATAAATGATTCAATAGGTTCACATGGTTGCATTCGATGATCAAGTTGTTCTGGTTCTTCATTATGACTTTTTGGAAGATGGGTTCTTTCTTCTTTGGGCTCTTCATATCCTTCTTATTCCATGGATTCTTCTATAGATTTATTGAAAACCATATTCTCATTGAAGTTTATGTCTTTGCTCACTTCAATCTTATGTTGTTCTGGAATATAGATTCTGTAGGCTTTGGATGATTCATTGTATCCAACAAATATGCCCTTCTTTCCCGAGGGTTCTAGTTTCTTCCTTTTATCCTTGGGGATATAAATGTAAACAAGGCACCCAAAGATTCTTAAGTGTTACACATTGGGTTTCTTTCCCGAGAAGGCTTCTTCTGGAGTCATATCCTTCAATATGTGGTGGGGACTTCTGTTATGAACATATATTGTTGTCATGGCTGCTTCTCCCCACAAATACATGTATAAACCTTGATCGTTCATTAGTACCTTCACGATTTCCTCGATGGAGATATTCTTCCTTTCTGTTACACCATTTTGTTGAGGATTATGAGGAACAATTATCTCCCTCCTAATCCCTGCTGATTTGCAAAAGGAAACAAATTATTTGGATGTGTATTCTCCTCCATTATCTATTCTCAAAGTCTTGATTTTATTTCTTGTGAGGTTTTCTATTTCTTCTTTAAATTCTTGAAACTTGTTGAAAACTTCATCCTTTGTCTTCAAGAGATATAACCAAGTATTTATTGAGTAATCACCTATGAAGATTACATAAAAAAGAGAACCTCCTAGAGATTTGACTGGACCCGGACTGCAAACATCTGAATGTATTAGATCTAGTATTTCCTTAGATCTATTATTTCTACTTGGGAATGGATTCTTAACATTTTTACCAAGAGAATATCCTCTGCAAATTCCTTCATGTGTAGATTGTAGTTCTGGTATTCCTTCAATCATTTTCTCGAGGGAGGTAATGCTTGATAGTTAAGATGAGAATACCTTCTATATGCCAAAGTTCATTGGGATTTACCTCATCATGTATAAGAGCTTCATCATTACATTCTAGCAGTCTATATAATCTGCCTTCACGAGTTCCAATAACTCTAGCATTCTCTATGTTGGAGTCTCTAGACCAAGATACTACTTCACCATCTGCAAGGACTATTCTATTTCCTTTGTCTTCTAGGAAATATATGGATATATGGTTTTTTTCTAAACCAGGTACATATAAGACATTACTCAAATGAACATTCTTACCTGATTTCAATTTGATGGAGGCTTGACCAATTCCTTCGACTAGATAGGTGTTCTTGTCTCCAAGTTATACCTTGTAGGATGTCTTCTTTTCATTCAGATTGGAGAGTCTAACCCAGTCTCCTATCATATTCCTAGAATCTCCACTATCAATTATCCACATGTCATCTTCAAGAGTTCCTGTAAGAGATGAATAGTGTAGATGATCTGCCTTTTCATTCATGATTTATGTTGACTGATAGTTGGTCAAACATTGACTTTGACCCAAAAAATCAACCTTGATGTTTTTTCCTTCTGAGAGTGCCAATAGGTGTAGTGGAATAAGGCGCACTAGAATATCCTCTCCTTGAGTAAGGTGTTCCATCATAAGGTGTTGGGAAAGAGGTTTTAGGGTTTTCAGTTGTACATGCTAGTAACCCTAGTGAAAATGATTCAATAACTGCACCTGAGAGAAACCCTAGTGACAATTATTCAACAAGACTTATAATCTTATGGCTTAGCTTCCTTATAGTGATTTATGTCATCTGAAGGAGGTGTGGGCCCATAAACTATTAGAAAAGTGGGTGTGCTCATTTAACCATAGACAATATAGCAATATTGTCACCCAACCATAGGCACAAAGGCCACCACCGATCACCTTAACCTTGAAAGAGAGAATAATTCTGGTAGAAAATCAATAAATAGCCAATGCTAGCACACCAAGCAAAGATAACCAAATACCATGCAGAAAGTCCAAGACAGAAACTGAAATACAAGTTGTAGCAGCTGCAGCTGCATCTCCTCTCCAAACTTGTGCACTACTGGTCTTATGCAGTTGTGAGTGAGTGAGTCACAAATGAGCTCTAGCATCCTCTATTTATACTGCTCCATCTTAACTAATTGGGCCAACTTCTCTTCCTAGGGGCTAATAACTCAATATTAATTATTCTATTTAGCCGACTTGTCTTCTAGGGTTATTGTCCAAGGCTTTAGGGTTTCTCTTGCTTCCCAGAATATTATAGTCTCATCAGAGATTACAAGTGGAGGTTAATACCTCCCGCAACTACCATAATATCAACAATTATCTCCACTATTGGAGTTAAATCCACTTGAAAAGTGATTATTACTAGAATTTTTTTCTGTTGGACACACCTACCACACTTAGAGGGGGGGTGAATGAGTGTGGGGCTCTTTTTCCCAGAAATTACCTCCTACACAAAACTCATTAGTTAGCATTCAAAATTTTACTCATTATTCATTGCTTCCATTTATAACCAGTTAGATGTGAACACATATCATCAACAAGTCATCACCATAAGGAGCACAAAGAACACAAGATGTATGCACAATTTTATTTTTATTACGGACTACAATCCTTGGGGTTTTTCAACAACAAATGAATAGAGTACAACTCTACAAGAGAATCAACTTTATAATGCAAGACTCGGCTTACATCCACAACACCAACTGAGATGAGGCAACAATTCTCAATAAATATCAATCTGCAACAGGTACGCGACCTGTCAGTAGTGCAACCTGTGTGTGTACGTGCCCTGGCTCACTACAACTCACGTATGTACACGACCATTGTATACAAAAACCTACGTATCACTTCTAAGATCTTAGGGTTTTCTCTTCAAGATCAACTCAGATCCTCTGCAACCAATTTATCATTCTCTTCTATCTCTTATTTTCCAAACTGACCACCAGCTAGTCACAACACATCCAAGCTCTCCAATAGATTAGTCATGCTCCACAACCAATCAATATGAATGTTACTCAATCATGCATAATAATATATCCATCATGTCAGTACTAAATCATAAGAGTGTTTCTCACTCCATCAACCAACATAAACCACATCATAGCAACCATACCAAGAATTCCCTAAGCATTCAAACAATAGTATCCATCGAGACAATAATGAGACCATACTAGTGTCTCATTGACATATCTGAGACCATATAATGAAGATATGGAACTTGCTTCAGTCTTCAATAGCCAGTCATCATCTCAAACACAAATATCCATGATTTTTTCCATTGTACGTGCCCTGTCCTCATACAGCCCGCATATGTACACGCCCTGGCCCATTACAACCCGCGTACACCTCAAAAACTAGGGTTTCTGAAGCTCCGAGACTTTTTCCGTCAAGATCTCCGATATTGCCGAAACTTTGATGCGTCCATGAGATCCTCCTCATTCTCTCTTTCTCAGAATAGATATTCAATCATGCTCAAGAGATCCACACGAAATATGCTCTCACAAGAAGCTCTCCATCAATACTCCAAAAGATATTCTCACAAGAATCTCTACATTGATCCACAAAAAGGATGATTTGCAAGAGTCCATAGCTATCTTATTTATACTTTCATCCTCTAGGTCACTTAGCCCATTTCTAGGTCACTTAACCTAATTTCCTTATTTTAGGGTTAACCACTTTCCATAAATAGAAAGTTCTCCAATACTTTATCATTTAAATATTCCTTCTTGATTTTGTCACCTTACTTTATCATTTCTTGATTTTGTCACTT
>ML789945.1:0-25614 GCA_009831015.1 Picea engelmannii
ATACTCCACAGCAAAAAAACTAATGGGCTGCGATCCAGAAACTGATATAAAATCTGAGAACACATAGAATTAAAATTTATGCACGTCAGCCTCGAGAATCTTATCTGTTACAGCAGAATCTACCGGGCCTGTCATATTACAGCAGTATTGAATGGCATATTCTGGGTATTTTGGCGGGGCCTACGGTATGGAATCCAAAAGAGTTTTGAGTGCCCACGTAATCCAACTGTGCTACAGGTCGTTTTAATGCTTTTTAAGTGACAGAGCCAAGCGGTTAGATTACGTTTTTTTTATATAAGATTTTAGGTTTTTGTCTTGATTAACTGTTTTATTAAATGTTGTTTTTTTTTTTGTTTTTTTTTTTAAATTGAAATTATTAATTTTTTATCTTTTTTTTGGTTAAATTTGTACGAAATTATTATTTTTGTTGTTGTTTAAAATCTAATTTTGAATGCAGAAATGAATTCAGGGTGCTGAAATCTGCTGAGTTAACAATTTCTGGTTGAATTTTGGAGTAAATGTTCCCCCAAAAAAATACTCTTCATCAAAAAGTCTTACTTATCTTTTTATTTTTTCTGTTATAAACACCCTCCCAAAACACATAAATATATATTAAAAAGTGTGGATAAATCCACTGTAATACAAAAAAAGGGCCATTAGAGGCCTTCTAGAGGTAAAGTCTTTGAAGCTTGGAAATACTAAAACAAAATTGGTTTTCATAGAGTTTCCACCTTCCATATCTATATTGCATTGATCTTCCTTCAGAGAATACAAGGTTGATATATGACCAAAAGAAAACATAACATCTTAATTTTAAAAGAACTCAACTACCGGGTTCCATTTTGATCTTTGAATGGCCTTGTCGCTCCCAAATTGAGTGTGGATGGGGCTCGTTGAAACTTGAGGTTTGGAATTTGGTTAACTGTGAATGAATTTACATTCTTGGACGCTCCATGGGTACTTTCTGGTGTGCTTGGTTGCTGATGAGTTCATTGAAGCTAATCCAAACGACTCTGCAGTATCTCCAGAGTGCTATGCTGCTCTTCGATCTGACTCCTTTGGCCTTAACTTTCATCTTGCAACGTTTCAATCAAATGCTTGTGTTGACAGAGGGTTTCAAGTTCGAATGTTAAAGTGGAGTTGAGCACTCCCAACTAAATTCTCGTCCTTTGGCATCCCACACATTCCTCCTTGAGTTCCATCTGAACAAAGCCAACAAGAAGGCCCTTGACACCCTACATATTCACTAGCTCTGATGCGCTTTGAATCCTCTAGAAAATTCGCAAGCGGCTAAGGAGACCGCGAAGCTGAAACGAAATGGGTTTTCTGTGTAGCGGGTAAAAGGACGGCGGAGTCGAAATCAACAAAGACCACTGGGTTACAGTCTGGGTGGATCAAGGACAAGGCGGAGGGCAAGGTGGTGGGCAAGTCAAAGAGTAATGAGGGGGAGCCCAGAAAATTTGGGAGAAGAGACGTTGAAAGGAAAATGAAAGAGAGCAGCCTAAACAGATTAGGGGGAACACAGGTCGAAAATGGCCTACCAAAACAACAAATAGAAATTTCCCCTGCAAGGACGAGTACTGGTCGAAATTCCCTCATGTAACGATCAATGCTGAGTTTGTGCCAAACATAAAGGTCATTGAATCTACCTGGTGCATTCTACCTGAGGTCTTCATATCCGCAGGCTTGGGTCTGAAGCTAACATCACCCTAGCTATTCTCCTACACATCTAGGTTGCTTCACGCACGATCTATCTGCGTTAGAGCCTTCATCCTTTGATTTCCCACGAGCTCATATGGACAGAATAAATAGTCACTTGAAACCATGATGAAGTTGTCGCATAAACTCTTAATCATGACTGTACTTGGCCTATGACACGTCGAGATCACACTTGCCACCCGTCTTCTCTATCATTCCCCACTTACGCTGGCTTGCTCAACCTGCTCCACGTGCATGCTCCACCTACCTCTTTTGCGTTGAAGTTCCAATTAGCACCTCCACTAACCTTTGCGTGTTGGATCCCGGTCATATGACGCATTAGGTTAAAGGGGCTAAGGATTCAACACCTTCCACTCCTAAGGTTCCAGGAGGTTTCTTGATGGATTCATTCGCCAATTTGTCTACTTGTGTGTTGTTTTCCCTCAGAATGTGAAAGAATGTTGGCTTGAGGGACTTTGAATCTACTTGTATCTGATCAATTATTCTCTTTAGACTCAAATGTTTTGGGTCTATTCCTTGGACCATCATCCTTATGACTGTTTTGGAGTCACCTATAACATTCAAACTAGAAATTTGGCAGATCTTTGCTAGTTGGAGGCCTTTGAGTAAAGAATAAGTCTATGCTTTATTGCTGGTGTTTTTCCTGATATTCTAGTAGTAATTTAAAATTCTTTTTCCTCCGGGTTCATAGAGTACCCCCCCTCCCCGGCACCTGCCTCCCCTACGTTTCCCTTTGAAGCGCCATCAAACATAGCGTATGAGCCTATTGATTTTGAATCCAATCATCTATGCTATGGAGAGTATGAATTTTCTAGCACGATCTTTGCACTCAATGCGATTTCCTACCAGGTTGAAGGTTAAAACTTGTGATCCGAGACTTTTCTAGGATATTCCAGTTGGATGGATCTTCTATGTTCAATGATTTAATGTTCATTACCTCTAAAAGAAGCGTTTTGGCCTTGCCGACAACACTTTGAGGAAAGGATCTTTTTCCTTGGAAGATTTGTTTGCTTCTTTCTAGCCAGATTTGCTAGCAAATGAACTTGAGGAGAGACCTCCACAATCTTTTGAAGATTGCTTTTCCCTTAAAGGTGCCCTGGTAGAACTTTTCCTAATTCCCCAAGCAAGGATTTAGATGAGAGGGCCATCTTATTTGTCGAGTTAGATCTCCAAAAGAAGCATTCCAAACTGTTGTCGATAAGGGGAAGTCCCATAATAGGTGTTGGATGGTATCTTGACTAGTTTGGAAAAGGGAGAAGTTGAAGGGACCGTGGAAGCCTCTTTTCATCAGATTTTCACCAGTTATAATTTTCCCATATGCTAGGGAACAAATAAAGATGTTTATTTTGGGCAGAGAGTCTTGACTCCAAACATTTTTCCATTTTCCTGAGATCTGGATCGTCCTTAAAGATGAGCTAAGAGTGTTGTATCCTTCTTTTACAGAGTATCCATTTGTTCCCCAGCCATGATTGTCTGGAATATCGTTGAGAATAGATGTTTCTCCTTTGAGGGATGAGATCAGAGCTTGAGCTTTTCTGGACATTTGAATGTGAATGACTCCCAAAATCCACTTCTTCCAACTTCCATTTTTGTTCCAAGTTGAGATGTCAAAGAGAGTGATTTTTTCTCGACTATCAACCATCTTTTGAGTTCCTCAAATTCTGTCTCTTGGGAGGTGAGATTGACTCCCAAAATCAGATCTTGCCATAGCCTCATCATTTTTCCATTTCCAGGAATCCACGAGAGATGTTCCTTAAAAAAGGGAATGACAACTCTTATGAGTTTCCAGATTTATGATCCTAGTTGGGGATCGAGCATGTTATCCATGCATCTCTTTCTTCCTCCCAACCTATATTTTTTAATTATATTCGTTTTCCACCATTCCTTTTTTCCCGACACTATCCTCCATAGAAGCTTGGCTCCCATTGCTATATTTTCCACTTTAGGATCTCTGATTCCCAGTCCCCCACTTTTTTTGGGTGTGGATACTATATCCCAGTTCACTAGATGAAATTTTTTGGAGTTGGATTCCCCCCTTTGCCACAGGAATTTGCGGATGAGCTGGGCCATATATTTCAGAACTACCTTTGGGGCCAAGAGGGAGGAGAATTGGAAGAGGGGTAGGGAAAATAGAACTGATTTTATCATGATCACTCTCCCCATTGGATTGAGCCACCTTGACCCCAAGACTCCATATTTTCCCTGAATTTTTGAAGAAAGAGCTGTCAATACTCACGAGGGAGCGATTTTAAACACAAAGGTAGTCCAAGATATTTGAAAGTTTTCCAATCAGTTGAGATTCCAAAGCCCATAATTTGAGCGATCCCTTCTCTAATATTAGCTAAAATGTTCCATACATAGATTTGACATTTTTCCCTTATTTAGGATCCCACTCGAAAGTAAGAGAAAGATGTCCAGGATATGATTTAATCTTCTGGCCATAATTTGTTATGCTCCAATCAAGAGGATTGTATCATCAACAAATTGCGAGTGATTGATACGTTTAACACCCTGAGCTATTTTGATTCCTGGAATTGATTCATTGATTATTTCCCAGTCCAACGTTCAATTGAGAGTCTCTGCCATGATCACATATAGAAGAGGGGAGAGTGGGAATCCATGCCTTAGTCCTCTAGAGGCTCTACAGAATGGATTTGGTCTTCCATTTAAGAGGGGGGCGATCCAAGGGGATGCAATGCACGATCCCGCCCAAGATAGAAATTCTTGATTGAACCCAATTTTTTTCATAACCTTGAAAATAAAATCATGTTCTACTCTATCAAATGCATTTTCCATATCCAAATTTATTGCCATACCTAGTCCCCCCCAAGAATTGTTGGAGTGGATTGCTTCTTGCACCAGAATAAATTTGTCGTCCTGCCACAAATCCTCCTTGATTAGGAAGAATTAGAGATATGAGAAAAGGATTCAACTTGTTAGCAATGATTTTGGCCATGATTTTATAAGAAGTATTACAAAGAGAAATGGGTCTAAATTTATCCAGGGAATAAGCGCCCTATTCTTTTGGTATAAGCACTAAGAAGGAGAATTTGGTGGCTCCTCCCATTTTTTTTATTTTTTATGCACAAATCTTATCATTATGATGAAGTCCTGATTGATTATATCTCAACATTTTTTATAGAAATGGAGGGTGAAACTGTCTAGCCCCTAAGCTTTATCTTTGTTGAATTGATTGATTGTTTTTAGGATTTCTGCTTCTTCAATTTGTTGATTGAGATTTAGATTGTATTCATCCGAGATTTTACTTTGGATATGGATGAGAAGAGAGTCAACAAGGGCTTCCTATGATCTTCTATTTGAAGTGTAGAGCTTGTGAAAATGATTGGAAGTTTTTTGTTTGATTTGGTCGAAATCCTTTATAGTTTCCCCTTCCATATTTTTGATTTCAGAGATTTGATTTGACCAAAGTATGACTTTTGATTGTTTGTGGAAGAAGGAGGTATTTTGATCCCCTACTTTCAACCAAATACTTCTAGATTTTAGTCTCCAGATGATTTCTTCTTCGTTTAGTACTTGAATGTGCTCTTTGTGGATTTTTTTCTCAGTCGTTATATGGCTTTGTTGAACTTATTTTGTCTCCATTTCCTCTTGTATATTTTCGAGCTAAAGCTTTTTTTATTTAACCTTGTTCTGGATCGGGTTCGAGGAGGTTTTTGCCAAATCTTTAAGAAATCCTTTCACCAACTTCAGCTTCTTCTCCCATATATAGTTTGGATATCCTATAATCCACTGGTTCCATATTTGAGAGATAGAGGTAAGAAAATACGACCAATCCATCCATAAGGGGTTGAATCTAAAGGGGATAGGAGCCCAATTTTCTTTTTGGTTCAAACAATAGAGAAATAGGCCGATGATCCGATCCTGCCCATGGGAAGATCAAAGAGTAGGCTTTGTCTGGGAGGGCCAGAAAAGAGCATCTTATTAGAAACCGACCCATCTTGGCCGCAATGTGTCATGGTCTTACACTTCTATTGTTCCAAGTGTATAGACTTTTAGAAGGGGGAACATCAAAGAGATCCATATTCGAGTTTATTTTTTCCCTGAATTGATCCATCACGATAGTACCCCCTCGTTTTTCCTTTAGACCTCTTGTGGTGTTGAAGTCCTTGACAATAATCAAGTTTTGAGGGGGATTTTCAATGGCCAAATCTTGAAGGCATCACCAACATTCTAATTTTTCCAGATAATTATTTGGCATGTAAACATTTATGATTGAGTATATGCTTTCCTAGTTAGGGATACCTTCAACCAGAACTGGGACCGCATCTGCTCCTCTAACTTGAATTCTTCCATGTTCCCGATTGTACCTATTCCTCCCAAGGCTCCTCTAGAACTAATTGATTTTGATTCACCTTTTTTCCATATTCTTTGCAATTCTTGAAGGGTTCCAATTCCCTAATTTTTGTCTCCTAGAGTAGGAGGATTGAGGGTTTTTTTGTTTTTAGTAATTTTTGAACTTCTTTTTTATCCCAACTTCTTAATCATCTACAGTTCCATGAAATAACTTTCATCATTTATCAGAGGGTTTTTGTGCCCCCCCTTTAGAGGGATGAGATGTTGCTCCCTTATGATGGGTTGACTTATTTTTCCTGAAATTTCCTTCTTTTTTTAATGCTTCCTCTATTGTTTTTTGGATTCCTAACTCCTCTTTGTCTGCAGTTGATTCTCTTTTCTTTCTATGAGATTTTCTTCTTGTTTTTTTTTTTGTAATTGGTTGGGTGACCTATAGATCTATGTCACTGTCAGAAGTACCCTATCTTTGGTATTCTGAAAAATCTGGGAGATCTGGGGAAAAAATTGGAAGAGATTTCATTGTGGATTCCCCACTTGTTATCGATATTTCTTTTTCTTTACCTTTTATGGCTTCCTCCTATGTTTCTTCTTGTCTCTTTTTTCCATTTTCTTCTTGGTGGTCCCTGAGATCCTCTGTTTTTCCTTCTGTTGGTAATCCAGTGTATTGGTTGTGACTTGATTCTCCTTTATGTGGGGATCTTGGAGGCCTTTCTCTTGGGCCTGAAGATTTTTCTCCTTGTCCTTGTGGAAGGGTTGTGAGATTTTTTCCAGTATTTTTTTTTTCTTTTTGGCTGCTGCCAATGATATTGTTTTGGATATTGTTCATGGGTTTCCTTGACTTGAGGGCATTTTTTAGCAAAATTTCCATATTCATAACATGCTTTACATTTGAAGGGGATTTGCTCGTAATCTACTTGTTGGATATAAGACCAATTATCTAAATTCACCTAAATTTCTTATGGGATACCTTTTTCCAGGTCTACCTCCACACAGAGTCTGGAACAGACTTGAAGTCCCTCTCGTGGTTCAGCACAATCGATATATTTCCCCAGTGAGTTGTCGATATTTCTTAGAGTTTCATCATTCCAGTAGTGTAATGGGAGGAATGACAATCTTATCCAGACAAGAACTGCTGAGGGGATATCATTTTCTAGGCTAAAGTCTGGAGTCCATTTATTGAGATACATTCCTCTTGCACCCATGAAATATGGCATGCTTCGGAAAATTAGATCCATATCTTCTTTTTTTTCAAATAAAAAAGAGAAGAATCCCTTACCGCAAAAGGACACAGACATTTGTCCCTGGATTAGTTTGCGCCAGTTCAGCTCCAACCAATGATGCATGGATTTGGGGGAGGGCCACAATCCTGTGAACTTCTCTATCAATCTGTTGTCGACCAATATGAGCACTAGCGGGCAGGTCGAAGTAGAATGCACTGCTACCTTTGGAATTTCACCTGATTTTTTGACAAATCGAGAAGGAGTTGTCTTGTGTGCCTTTGTGTAGGAGAAGATCAAGGCCTGAAAGGCCTGCAGATCCGAGGACAAGGACCCAAGGGGTGGATCCCCCATCTGAGGGGGCCATGATAGCCTGCACAAGAACGCAAGGGTTTCGTTCAACTCAGAATCCCTAACCCTAGTGCTCTGGAAATTTTGTCAAATTTTGTCTTGTCCTAGTGCCTTACCATTCCTTTTTTAGAATTTCCTTTTATTAAAAAAAATTTATTGAAATTTAAAATTGTTGTTTGAATTTTTTAAAATTTCGTTATGTAGTTTGTGATTGGTGAGAAAAGTAAATGTGACTAATTACTTCTACCTAGATGTAACGTTAGTTAAAAAACAATTAATAAAAACATTCCTTTTTAAAAAATTGCGACTTATTAATTATTATATATATATATATATATTTCATTTTTTATTAAAATTGTTGCTTATTAATACTTTTGTTTGTTTATTGGTGAGTGTCATTAATGTTTAGTGTTGGAATTTTATAGGATCCATGGGAAATTAATGTTTAGTCTTGGAATTTATGTCCAAGATTACGCAGAGAATTACATTGTATAAGCCTCGTGGTAAATTAAAGTCGGTTTGTATAAGCCTCATGGTAAATTAAAGTCGGTCCATCATGCAAGAAGAACACTACATTGTATAATTCGGATGGTAAATTAAAGTCTTCCATAAATAATAGAATCTGATAGATCACTCGGCCACAATCGACAAGCTTGATGGTAAATTGACGTATGTCTAACCTACACTGAGAGCATTTCATTGTATAATCCCGTGGCAAATTAAAGTCCGTCATAAATAATAAAATCCTATAGAACACTTAGTCACAATAAAAATTTAAGGGGTAATTGAGAGAGAAGGAAGTCATGTCAAGAAAAACCTTGTGCACTATGGTTTTACATATTCCTTTCTTCCTTTCTCTTTTTATTTGAGTTAGTTCTATTTCTCTCTAGTCATATTTTCAATTCTCATAGAGTTATCATTTAGTGTTAAAATGGTGTGGATTATGTTTTGATGTACATTGGTAAGTGGTTATGTTACTTCATCATCACATTTTCGATTCATCAAGATTTATTGTTTCATATTAAAATGGTGTGGGTTACATTCTAATATAGTTTCTATTTTCTTAGCTGTATAATTCATGTAACTGGTTTTGTCACTCTTTGGTCAGATTCATGAGTTGACTCTTGCTAGGTTCAAAATTCTAGGTATGGTTACGACTTTCACTATTCTATGTATGGTTACAGATTGTTGGAATTTATGTCAAACGTGCAAGCAAAGCACTACATTTTCGATTTTCTGATGGAAAATTAATGTTTGTTGTTGAAATTTATGTGTAGCGTGCAGATAGAGCACTACATTGTATAAGCCTGATGGTAAATTAAACTCTGTTATGGTCACATTTTTTATTCTCCTAGAGTTATTGTTTAATGTTAAAATGACATGGGTTACACTCCAATGTACATTGGTAAGTGGTTATGTTACTCTCTAGTCACATTTTCAATTATCTTACAATTATCATTTAGTATTAAAATGCCATGGATTATGCTCCAATGTACTTTCTATATTCTTTGTTATATAATCCATGTAATTGGTTATGTTATTCTCTGGCCAGATTCATGGGATGATTCTTTCTAGGTTAAACACTCCAGGTATGGTTATGACTTTCAGTGTTCTAGGTATTCTTACATTTTATTGGAATTTATGTCAAGCGTTCAAGCAAAGAAATACATTTTCAATTCTCCTACAATTGTTTTTTAGTGTTAAAATGGTGTGGGTTATGCTCCAATATACATTGGTAATAGTTTTGTTACTCTCTAGTCACATTTTTCGATTCTCTTGGAGTTATCATTTAGTGTTAAAATGGAATGGGTTACATTCCAATGTACATTGTTGTGCATGAGACAATAGAATTTGGATTTATACTTATGAAGTTATTAGTTGGATTCATGAGTTGGCTCATGCTAGGTTCAACATTCTAGATATGGATATGACTTTCACTATTCCAGGTATGGTTATGGATTGTTGGAATTTATGTCAAGCATGCGAGGAAATGACTACATTTTCAGCTTATTTACTGTCAGTGTGGTTGTATAACCTTGATTGTAAATTAAAATCTTAATCATAAATAATAAAATCATGCAGAACACTCAACCACAATTGAAATTTAAGGGGTGATTGAGAGGGAGGGAAGGGGTGTCATTGAGTTACAAAGAAAACAAGGAAAGAAAAATGCCCTCGACCAGGGTTTTACATGTGTGTTTCTCTTTCTTTGTCCGAGATTAAGATTCCCAACCGTGGCTTACTTTAAAGGTATGAATTTCAACTCTTTAATCATGGATAATTCTCTCAAGGTTACTCTCAAGCTCTCATGTTTTGTATATTCTTAGTTGTATAATCCATGTAACTGGTTATATTACTCTCTGGTCACATTTTTTATTCTCCTAGAGGTATCATTTACTGTTAAATGACGTGGGCTATGCTCCAATGTACATTGGTAGGTGTGGAAACGATGTTGTTTAATGTACACATTGACATATTAATTTAGATTGAATTAAATGACTCTGACTATGGTAGACATCACAATAAATATTTATGACTATTGTTTTTATTACTACTTATGTATGAGACAATAGAATTTGGTTTTATATTTATGAAGTTACTGGTTGGATTCATGTGCTCACTCTTGCTAGGTTCATCATTTCAGCTATGGTTACGACTTGTTATAATTAGTCTCAAATTTCGGAAGACAATGTAGCATATGCAAAGATAAATGATGAATCAAGCTGATATTACTTGCATTAAAATGCTGGTAATTATTACAATTGTTGTAATTATTAATAAGATGTAGGTGTAACTTCTTATTTTTGGTTTTATTGTAGTGACATTTGGTTTCATTACAATGGCATGCGAGCTCCATTGTGACCCCTGCATATTTTCATGTTTCCACGGTCGCCCCTGTCATGTGAGCTTTGCTTTGACCCCTAATAAATACTATAGAGTTATAGATATTTAGGTTCACATTTGATATAAAGTCTACCGAATGTAATAAGTTCTTCTTCTATGCTTTTAAAAAAAATGGATTTTGTTTTGGGTGCACAAAGGCTATGTAACCCTTTCAAATACACTGAATACAGTCCTAGAATTTTTCATATTACAATCCCTTTATGTATGTAGGTACTTTTCAAGGGTTGTACATTACCATGCTCCTTTAAAGCCTACATTGCAGGCAATTTGGTATTCTCTTTGGGATTTGTTACGTAGGCTCCCCATTTCCAAACAATCGTCTGTGTACACAAGGATTCCAAGACCGGGGATGCCACCCATAGTCATGGGCATCAAACTATTATAAAGTAATTACAAAATGGGAAATGAGCGATTTGGGAAGTGGCTTGTTTATAAATCATTGAGGGCCCAAATGAGGCCAGTAATGGTTGGAAAGGGGAGTCAACATCAAGGAGATTTCTCCTAATCTACTAAAACATAAAAAATCATACTTTGTTTATGTCTTTTTATGAATATTTTGTTATCTATGATTTTTCCAATAAATTTATAAATATTCAAAGTTTAAACATTTTCTAATTGTCTATATTATATCTCAAAGAAAACACAATTCTTGCAAATAATTAAATAAAATACAACTAGAAATAACACTATAGATTTTAGAGTTCATACTAGATACATAAATCAAAACTAGAAAAAACACTTTCCACTTTGAAAAATTACAAGGAAAATTCTCAATATCCCGTGTCTCTCTAGCTCTCTGAGCAATATCTGAAAGGTTCATTGACATTCCTAGTTGCATTGTATTACAATATTTCCAGGAATCGAACCAAAATGGTGTCAACATGGTGCTAGACTTGGTCTCGAATCCATTGTTTTCCCATTTTCTTTATGCTTATTGCCAAGTGTTTTGTTTTATTTTTGTTTAAATGTGTGTAAACAGTCTTTACAAAACATCTATTAAATAGTCTCATTTTTCTATCTTGGATCATGGCTATTATTAAAGGATATGTATAAATATTTTATTGAAGTGCAATCTAAGTACAAGATTATCTTATTAATTTTTATATACATGTGTCTTATTCTAAAATATTAGATAAAAATATCCTATTTTATAATATTTTTATTTTATGATAATAAATATTTTATATATCTATTTATAAAATATTATTTTTTTTATATATTTATTTTTAAAATATGATCTTAAATCATTATATGTCTTTTCACCTTTTCAATTACCCCTTAAATGTTGATTACCCCTTAAATGTTGATTGTGGTGGATTTTATTATTTATGACGAACTTTAATTTACCATTAGAATTATACACCATTAGGACTATATAATGTAGTGCTCTACCTATATGCAGTGCTCTGCCTACATGTTAGACATAAATTCCAACAATAAACATTAATTTCCCATTGGCCCTATACAGTGACACACTAATAAGCAAAAACATTATACAAAAATATATAAAAATGATTATGACAAATTTTACGTTTACATTGTTAGTTTGGACAACAAGCTCGCATACAAGATATAAATCATTTCTAATTCTTGAATTAAGTTTTTATTAAGGATCATTGGATCAAATGGACATGTAGGTGCAAGATCTATGGACAATGGCATGTGTGAACATCCTCCATATTTGTGTGCTTCCATGCTCACTTGTGGCATGAGAGCTTCGTTGTGACCTTTGCATATTTGCATGTTTCCACGGTCTCCTGAAATAACAACAGACATCACGGTATGTGTTTTTCATCAACGTTCATGAAATAGAATTTGGTTTTAAATCCCATGGTAAATCTTTGAGACTATTATTGTTAATAGTCCATGTGCATCGTGAAATAGAATTTGGATTTATATTGCATGGTAAATCTTAGATATTATTATTATTATTATTAGTCATTGAGAATCACAAAATAGAATCTGGTAGGTCGAGGTTCCTAGTAAGGTCTGTAATATGTAGGCCTAATTTGTAGCTAAAGGTTCCTAATCCTAATTTTTTAGCTCAGTCTTACTGTGAGTGTTGTAGAGTTATAGATTTAGATTCAGATTTACTAAATGATAACCCATAGGAGAATCAAACCCATGCCATTTTAACACTAAACTATAACTCCAGGAGAATCGAAAATGTAGTGCTCTGCTTGGACGCTTGACATAAATTCCAACAAGGCATAAGCATACCTAGAACAATGAAAGTCGTAACCATACCTAGAATCTTGAACCTAGTAAGAGTCATCCCATGAATTTGACCAAAGAATAACATAATCAATTACACATATTATACATCTAAGAATATAGAAAGTACATTGGAGTGTAACCCACGTCATTTTAACACTAAATGATAACTCTAGGAGAATCAACCCTTTCAAATACACCGAACACATTCCTATCATTTGTCATATTTCAAGCCATTTCTGTTTGTAGGTACCCTTGAAGGGCTATACGCTACTTTGCTCCTTCAAATCCCGCACTGCAAGAAATTTGGCATTTTCTTTGGGATTTGTTATGCAAGCTCCTTGTTTCCAAACCTCCCACTGCATTCACAAGGCTGAGAAGACCCGAGATGCCACCTGTAGTTAGTGGCATCAAACTATTATAAAGCATTTATAGAATTGGAAACGAGAAATTTGGGCAGTGGCTTGTTTAGAAATCATCGAGGGCCCAAATGAGGCTAGCAAAGGTTGGAGAGGGGACTTAGTGCCAAGGCAATTTTTCCTAGTCTACTCAACCATAAAAAATCATCCTTTGTCTGAGTTTTTTTATGGATAACTTATTATCTATGATTTTTCTGATAAATTTACACATACTCAAAGTTTAAACATTTACTAGTTTTCTATACTATTTCTCAGAGAAAAAAAAATTCTTACAAATAACCAGATAATATACAGCAAGAAATAACACTGTAGATTTTAGAGTTCATACCAGATAAAAAAAAAAAATAGAAAAAATGATTTCCACTTTAAAAACTTATAAGGTGAATTGTGAGACTTTGTGTCTCTCTGAGCAATCTCTGAAAGCTTCATTGTCATTCCTAGCTGCACGGTATTATAATATTTCCAAGCATTGAACCAAAATGTTGTGAACCTGGTGCTAGACTTGGTCTCAAATTCATTGTTTTCCCATTTTCTTTCATGGTTCTACACTTACTAGGGTTTGTCCACGTGTTCTATGCTATTTCTAGGTGTTTTGTTTAAACACTAGTGCTAGGGTGTGTCCACGTGTTCTATGCTATTTCTAGCTGTTTTGTTTAAATGATTGCAAAGCACAATAATAACCCTAAGTTCTTACTTGATTATATGTCTTTTCTCCCTCTCAATTAGCAAAGCACAATAATAACCCTAAGTTCTTACTTGATTATATGTCTTTTCTCCCTCTCAATTAGCAAAGCACAATAATAACCATAAGTTCATAAGTTCTTGATTATATGTCTTTTCTCCCTCTCAATTACCCCTTAGACACAATGTGGCCGAGTGATCTGTCGAATTTTATTATTTATGACTGACTTTAATTTACCATCAAGCTTATACAATGTAGTGCTCTTCCTTCATGTTGAACATAAATTTCAACAATAAACATTGATTTTCCATGAAAAACGTCAAATGATCCATGAGAGCCCACATGTCGATAGTTTGGTGATGAATGCCAATATGATAGATAAATTATCATCAATTTGCCTTCGATCGCCTACACCCATGATGTTCATGCACATTCTAACATGCCACGAGTATTATGTCGATTAGAAAGGAGGGCATGGAAGCATAGATATAGGTTGTCTGATTGGAAGCTTTCATTACTTGAAACTATAAGAAATGTTTATGTTTCTCCATATAGTCCTAACATATTTGAAAAAATAAGTTAATAAATGGATTAATTTAATTTAATTTTAATATTTTTAGGATTTAAAAAAAAATGAAAATTTTTATTTTTATTTTTATTAATTAATGGAAATTTTAACTTTAAAATTATTTATAATTTCAAAATAAATAATAATAATAATATTTTAATGAAAAAAATGTTAACTTATTCATTTTACACATAAAATATAATTGTGTAAATTGAAATTTATATCATAATTTTTTAAAGTATTGCAATAAATTTGTGATTTTTTAAAGTATTGCAATAAATTTGTGATTTTTTAAAGTATTGCAATAAATCATTATACATGCATAATAACCCATATTTATATAACAACCATAATGCTTTTCTAAGACTTTGTAGCATGCATGAGAGATGAGAGGATTACAAATTTGCTAAAGAACTTATATGCTACATTCTTAAAATTCAATAACATTTGCATTTTTAATTCTACTTTAAAACATGATACTTTTTAGGTGATAGTAAGGAGTTTTCTAAAAACATTAAACATTTTTTTTATTTAAATATTTTATTTTTATTATGAGAATTTAGCTTGGCTAAGTTGTGGAAATTAGTTTGGTTAAGTCGTGGTTGAAGAAATATTTGAATTATTAATATTTTTATGTTTGAGTCTATATAAATATTGTTGAAAATGGGAATAAGTTGATTATTGTAACAAGTTTTTTTTGCTGATGTGCAAGGAAAGAAATTGCTTGTTGTTGGGAAAGATATTGGCAAGTCTTGTTGATTAGGTTGTGGTTTTGAGTGATTATCAAAATCAACTTCGACCGTTCTCCCACCAAAAGAAAGAGGCCTTTGGAGAGTTATGAATACATTGGTTGTCAAAGTGGCTCAAAATACCAATAAGAATTTGGTCGAAGACACAAATGAAGCCATACTTACATTTCAACTGAACTTTAAGCCACAAGACATATAGGATATTATTTCATGATGGAAACCTTCTTGCTGGACATTTTGAGCCACTTTTATGCAAAAGACAAATCGATAGCATGATAGTCGGGAACACATTGAACAATTAACAAAATACAAAAGCATAGAAAAAGAATTGGAACAAATAGAAAACAAGATGGTATCAAATGGATTTGAACTAGTGCATGGATTCAATAGTGATTATGGTGAAGTTCCTTTGAAACCGTTTGTTATTTAACTAAACATGAATATGATGTGCCTTGCTTGAGACGAATAATGATACAAACATTCTCAAATGCAGTTATGCATAAAGATCCTTTTGCATTTAGATGCATAGAATAGTATATCAAAATTGATACACAAACATATGTCTCAAGAGTTGCAGATTAGCAAGGGTATGTTGTGCATTTGGCATTGACATATGAGAAAGGAATATAGAAGGTGTTCTTATTGTTTATTCCTAACTTTCCTATATTTGGGACATACAAATATGCATATGGTCTGCTAAGAGAAGTAATATTTTGACTAGTTTGCATTCAATAAAAAAAGCATCAGAGATATTTAATGTAATTTGGTTCCAAAAAACAAAGAGCATTTTTGTTTTGAGACATTGCAACAAATAATAGTACCAAATACTACGTTGCGCCAATATTGTCTATGAACAAAAGAGGCAGAGAGGAAAAAGTATATCTCTTCGATCTCTAAAAACGTTGATTAAGGGCCATCTTTTGCCACAACAAAAAACAATGGAACATGATCTAGAAGTACCTAAATTCAAGGGAAAAATGAAAGTGAAAATGTTATCAAATAAGACTTTCAATTATATAGACAAAAGAACAAGAATGACAAGGAAAAAAAGAATTTGTCTTTTCCACAAACACCGGAGAATAAGAAAACATACTTCTGACGTTAGTTATGCAAGCATTTGAGAAAATAGTTGATGACATGCCTATTTATTGTTTTCCTGGTCTCTAGTCAAACTTTCTTTAGAAAAGATGCGGTGAACTAGAAACGTATAAATATTTAAAAATGAAAAACTTGACATTGAAGTAGGGATTTTTTTGTTAATAACTACACAAATGTCGATTTAGAAAATCAGTATAATTGAGAATATTGTCAAAAGAGATTGTTGAGTGAAGAGACCCCCAAATTTGCATCCCCATTGCATATTAAAAGAAACAAGCACATATGCATACTAAAACAACTAAATGAATTAAAGGAAAGGATAATAGCACTGAGATTTCCTTTCTTGCAAATTTTGAGCTAGGTAAAAAATATAGAGGACACCAACCAAGATTAATTGGAGGTATAATCGATGTGCCTACTCACATATATTGAATTCAACATGCTTTTCCTCTTGACATAAAATAAACTGACACAATTGTGGTGCTAATAAAAACAAAATCTATGCTACAATTTTTTTTATGCTTTTGGTCGCATTCACGTACACATTGTCATGAAAGCATTAAAGCATATATGCAAATGAGTACTCTATCTATTGGATTACTGAGAATGGGGGGTGAATCAATAATGAGTAATTTTATTCCTTTTAACCATAGTTTATACTTCAACAATATTTAGCATTTTATCTTTAACATTCAACAGATCATCAGTAGTATAAACATAAATAACATCACATCAAAATAGATACACAATACACAAGTATTTACGTGGAAAACCAAATGGGATAAAACCACAAAATGTTTTTCTTATATATTTATCGAAAGAAAACATTCATTGGAAGCACCAACTTTCGATTCTCCAGCTACAATTGGAAGGAAGCTCCAACCCCCTATTTTTAGGCTCTAACCTAAAGGAAGCTACAACTACCTGATTCTCTGGCTCCAACCAAAAGGAGGCTACAACCCCATAGGTTCTTTGGCTACATCCAGAAGGTGGCTAAAACCACCTTTCCTTGCCCCATCCTGCCACCCTGAAATATAAATGGAGACCAACTGTCATGGACTCTACCACTGCCACTGCCACAAACTCTGTCATTGTCACAACTCTGTCACTGTCACAACTCTGTCACTGTTACAACTCTATCATTCTCACAACTCTGTCACTGTCACTATCACAACTTTGTCACTGTCTCATCAACTTGTATCTTATCATCGACCAACTAAACATGTACCATACCATGTATCAAGTTTATACCAATATACATACTATCTCATGCACTAATCATGAGCTAAAAGATACATCAACTAGAGCATAAACAATGTACAACTTGTTCCATATACCATATCATCAAATATATGCATATTTGTACCACGTCATCAATGAAGCATCTCAAAGAACGTATGCATTCCCCTCATGCATACATCATCATATAACATGAATATCCATCAACCATGTTCAAGAAAATCAAATATGTGAGATATATGAACCATATCAATGTTGTACCATACATATGATTCCTCCTCACTCAACCAACCATATGCCATATCCAAGTACAAGGCCAACAATACCAAGAACGCCTCAAGCAATCACTGCATCATATGCAAAAATAACCATCAAAACAAACATATAACCATACCAAAAATTATGTAGCTGACTTGAACCTCTAGAATGTTGACCTGTGTACTTGATTCATAATTCAGGGACCTTTTACTAACATTTACCCCAATTTACTAGTGCCTCACTAGATAGACATGGGGAAACCTGCGAGTCCCTCGCTATTTAGGTATAATGCAACCAACAAGTGCCTCCTAAATTATGTTTTTTCAAAAACCCTAGTATTTTGAAACTCTGAAACTCTCAGTCTTTTCTCGGTCTTTCTCGATGCCTCAAACTTCCTGTCACATTCACAAAAACACCAAAATAGACCATAACAATTCACTAGATCATAACAATTTCACTAGATCACAAGATAGATTATCAATGAATAAGTGTGTGAATGTGTTCAAATGAATGACTTCTTGAGGTGTATTTATACCAATGCTAGGTATCTCTCTTCCTTACTTTGGGGCTTCTATGGTTTTCTTGTTAGAACAACTTTACCCCTTTGACTAGTTGACTTGTAACCAACTAGGGATTCTTAACCACGCTTCAGGGCTACCAAATTTACAAGGCTATAAATCCCTAAGCGTGAGGAACTACATCGTGTTCTACATATCACCGAAAATGACATGAAAAGTACTATCGATGTATGAGGGTCATGCCTCCATTTACACTGTATTTCATGTCCATATTCCTCATTTAACTTCAGGTACCAAAACCACACCATCAGGGATACCAGAATTATTCAAGGATTGACATCGATATCTAAGGGTTGACATCATTCTCCAAGATCAATCTCCAAGGTTTGACATCAATGAAAACCAACAAACCATTTTCTAACAATCTCCCCCTTTGACATTGATGGAATCACTTGGGCATGGAAATCATTATGATCATGCTCCCTTTGTGACCATTTCTCCCCCTTATTTCATGCCTCTATCTCTCCATGCCTTACTCTTTATCTCTCCCCCTTTTACATCAATGGAAAAGGGTAATCCTCATCCGGGGTTGCTCCCCCTATCTACAATCCTTTGCTAACTCTACATAATTTTCTCTTCATGGTGCTTCCTCATGTAATTATTTGATGTATATATGAAAATCATTGAAAATTTTTCATTACTTGAAATTATTCAAGACTTAAGTTTCTCTCCCCCTCTCCAGTTAAGATTGATGCTGAGTGGATCGTTGTGGGGAAGAGACTACTCCAATTTTATGTTGCAGATAATCAAAAGGTTCCCTTGGAAGCGGTTTGGTGAAGATCTTTGCAATCAACTCCTTTGTCCCAACATATTCTAGCTTGATTTTCTTCTCTATAGCATGTTCTCATAAGAAGTGATACTTTATCGAAATGTCCTTCGTATTAGAGTGCATCAATAGATTCTTTGAAACACTAATGGAATTGGTGTTGTCACAAAGTATTGTAATAGACTCATCATATTTTACTTGCATATCCCGCAATGTCTGCTTCATTCAAAGAACCCGAGTACAACAAGTTGTTGCTTCAATGTATTCTGCCTCTATCAAGGAAAAATATATTGATGATTTTTTCTTGTTTATCCACGATACCAAACACTCACCCAAGTATAAAGATTATCCACTTGTACTTATTCTATCATCCACACAAATTGTCTAATCTACATCTATGTAGGCCACAAGGGATAGATATTTCCTTTTAGGATACCGTAATCCAAACTCTTTTATACCTTTGAGGTATCTGAATATCCTCTTCACTACCATAACATGTGATTCCTTTGTTTATTCTTGAAACCTTTCAACTTGTCCAACTTCCTCCACCACGTCTGGTTTGGAAGATGTCACATAGAGTAAGCTACCAATCATCGATCGGTATTGTATCTGATCTTTGTGCTTGGAATAATCATCCTTAGTTAACTTACAACTCATCTACATGGGAGTACTCACTGGTACTTAACCTACAACTCATCTACATGGGAGTACTAATTGGTTTTCAATATTTCATCCCAAACTTATTCAACATTTCTCTAATATACTTGGTATGATAAATGAAGATACCTTTATTGCTATGACATATCTGAAGACCCAAAAAGAAAGAAAAATCTCCAAGAAATGAAATTTAGAATTCATTCTGCATGTCTTTGGCAAATTTTTGACTCATCATATCATCATCACTTCCAAAAAAAATATCATCAACATATACTTCAATTAACATGATACTATCTTGATTTACCTTTATGTATAGATTGTTGTTTGCATTTCCTTTTATGAACCCTTGGTGTTGTAAGTATCTATCCAGCCTTGAATACCATGCTCTCGGGGATTGTTTGAGACCATACAAGGCCTTCTTCAACCTACAAACAAAATTTTCTTTCTTTGACAATTGAAATCCTGCGGGCTTCTCAATGTAGAATTATTCCTCTAGATCTCCATTTAGGAATGTCGATTTCACATCCATATGATAAACTTTAATATTCTTGGAGCATGCACAAGATAGTATCAATCGGATTTCTTCCATCCTGGCAATTGGGGAAAACATCTCTTCAAAATATATACCTTCAAATTGAGAGTATCCTTTGAATACCAATCTTTCTTTGTTCCTGGTAACCTATTTTTCCTCATTCTATTTGTTCTTGAAGAACCACTTTGTGCTAATGATGTTATTGTTATTCGGTCTTGGAACCAGTTCCCATGTGTCAGTCCTATCTATTTGATCTAATACTTCATCCATAGATTTTATCCAGTTTTCATCGTTGTTGGATTTTTCAAAACTGCTTGGCTCAATAGTAGATAGTAATGCTAGGTGTTGTTGTTCTGGTGAACAGATTCTTCTTCTGGTTTCAACTCTTACATTTTTATTCCCAATTTTTTTTTTTTTTGAGGGATGATTTTTTTGTACTTGTATGCTGGGTGTCTTTGGAGGTACTTGAAGATCCTATTGTTCTCGGTCTGCTTCTGGCTGCTCTTATTCTTTATTTGATTCTTCATCTACTTCTTCTTCTTTCACATCTTCTTTGTGATCTTGTTCCACTAAATATTTTCTACTTTCTTTTATATTTCATCCATCTATCTCATTAATCGTCACATTGATGATTTATACTATTTTGTTGAGTCTTATATTGAAGCATTTGTATGCTTTCCTTTTTCTTGAGCACCCAACCAATATTCATTTATCAACCCGAGAATCAAATTTACTGATTTTTCCATCTTCTCTTTTGATGTAGCATTTTCTTCTGAATATTCTGAAGTGCTTAACATTTGTTCGTGTTCCTTTCCATAGCTCATATGGAGTCTTATCACTATTATTTCTAAGCATACCTCTATTTTGAATGTGAACTGTTGTATGCACTGCTTGTACCCAAAAGACATCTGTCAACTTGGAATCCATTAACATGGTTCTGGCCATTTCCTGTATTGTTTTGTTCCTCCTTTCAACAACTCCATTTTGTTGAGGTGTCCTGGATATTGATAATTTCCTCTTTATCCCATGCTCCCTGCAAAATTCCATGAATTTATTTGATGTAAATTCTCCTCCATTATCTGATCTCAAACACTTGATTTTCAACTCTATCTCAGTTTCAACCATCTCTTTGTATGTCTTGAATTTTTTTAATGCCTCTGACTTCTTATTTAGAAATCAATTTGCAGTCATTTTTGTGTAGTCATCAACTAGTGGCATGAGTTATTATTCACCTTTCAATCCTTTTGTTCTTGTCGGTCTAACCAGATCAATATGTACAATTTGTAGTGGTATTGTTGTGCAATATTCCTTTGACTTGAACATTGTCTTGGTCTATTTTCCCTATAGACAATGCTTGCATAGAATGGTTGTTGGCTTCGAGATCTCAGACATTTCTCTTACTGCTTCCTTTTTGTTTACTTTGACAATATTATCAAAATTTATGTGATCCATTATTCTATGCCATAGCCATCTTTCATCATCCTTTCCTAAGAAACATCTTTCCTTTCCTATTTCATTTAGAACATATATGTTTCTTGGAGTTATTACAATTGTAGCTACCAACTTGCCTAATTCTTCTTTCCTTATCTCACACTTATTTGAATCAAACACAAGTCTATGTCCTTGATCACACATTTGACTTACACTTAGCAGATTGCGTTTCATGTATTCGACTAGTAAAACATTTTATATCGCGACATCCTTACTTTTGAGCATGATTGTTCCCTTTCCAATAATCTTGGCTGAGTTTTCATTCCCAAATGAAACTGATCCATATCTTTCCTTTTTCAATGTCAGAAACCTATCTTTATCACCTGTCATGTGCTTTGAGCATCCACTGTCAACATACCATCCATGTTTCTTTTGTTCACCTTTTAGATCAAGATTGCATTCTTTAGTGTTGAATTGATCCAACTTTCTTATCCATATCATTTTTGGTTCCTTCTTATGACTATTGATATTCTTCTTTGGTTCCCTTGGAGGAACAATGAATCTGCAATATCTAGCCATATGTCCAAAGTTGTTGCACTTGTAGCATTAGACCTCATCACTTAATGATCCAAATATGTTGTAGCTTCTATTTTGGGATTCATGAGATATTCTTGGATAACTATTTGTTGTATAACCCTCATAGTTGCTTCTAATCTTGGTATTGGCTCTACAATTCACATCTTTGTGCCCAAAATTATAACATGAACCAAAAAAAATAGTTTGATACATGGGAGTGGAAGATCTTCTGAATGGTGCCTCTGTTTTTAATCCTTCTTCTTCTTGAGGTATTTCTATAGCTGGCTACTATTGATATTGAATTCTAAATCTTCTAGGTGGTGCAATGTCTCTGTAATATTCCCCTTGAGTATTCATGTCTTCTTCTTTCGAGGGACCTCTCACAACTTCTACATAGCTTCTTGGTTCTGCTTCTTGCTTTGCGTCTGATTGTATCCCAATCCAAATCTATTATAGTAATGTATTTGACTGTTAATGATATTATCCAATATCTTGTTGTTTTGGTTTTGCATGTTCTTCTTCTGAATATCTTTTCTTAAGGTGAGTATCTTGGCTTCCAAGCCTTCAATGGTCCTATCTCTTTCTTCTAACTTCCTTCTGAGTGCTTATTTTATTCTCTTGTCTTCTTCTGCCTGGATTTTTAGCTTCCTGATTGTCTACTTGACTTCTTTGGAGTTCTGAGTTAGTCCTTCCTAGAGTGACTTGTTTTTCTTCTTTTCCCTTTTAATAACTTCTCTGGCACTCAACAATTCTTATCTATAATTGACTTTTTCCTCTTCATATTCTCCTTTGGAGCCTTATTCATAGGAGTCTTCTACTGCCATGAATAATACCCTTTTTGTATCACTGTCATTGACTTCATCTTCATCTGATGAGGAACTGTCGTCCTTGGTGCAAAGGATTTTCTTGAAAAACTTCTTTTTGTTTCTTCTACCGTTTTGAATTTGCTTTATTTTTTAGGGTCATATTCTTCTTCATTTTTTTTTCTTATAAGGAAACTTATTAGCAAAATTGCCAACACCATAACAATTAAAAGAAACTAATGGAAGCATACCTTTGTATTTGTTGGTTCCCTTTCCCAATCTTCTGATGAAGTTAGCCACCTCTTCATCTTCCTATGAATCATCGTTGCAACTACAATTTGACTTTGGATTTTGTTTATCTTTCTTCTTCATCTTCTTGGATTCCTTTAATGTTGCTTCCTTTGTGACCGGATTTTCTTGCTCTGTCCTCATTTCATAAGATGCAAGTATGTTGTGCAATTCATCCATGGTCATTGTAGCTAGTTCCACTCTTTCTTCTAGAGATAAATTTTTTGGATCAAATCTCATTGGTAGAGATCTTAATTCCTTTTTAACAACAACCCATTCATTTATCTCGTCTCCCAAGCCTTTGATATTGTTTACTATTTCATCGACTCATAGAAAGTAGGCTACTATGTTTTCATATTCATTCATCTTTAATTGTTCAAACTTAGCTATGAAAATATGAAGTTCAACTTCCTTAACTTTCTTATCTCCTTCGTAGATAGTCTTCAATTTATCCCACATCTGCTTTGTGGAATCACAATGCATAATCTTGGTATGTATCGTTTGAGTCACACCATTCTCGATAACGTTTCTATCCCTTGAAACATTTTCTTTGAGCTTATTTCCATCTCTATCTGTCAGAGGAGTGGCAGGTTCTTTGTATCCATCTACTACTAATCGCCAAACATAGAATTCTTGTTCTTGTATATAATTTTTCATTATTCTTCTCCATAATTCATAGTTCTCACCATCAAACTGTGGTACCCCAATCCTAGCACGATCCATGATCTCCTTTAGTGGTTAGACTGCTTATTCAATAACCTCGCTCTGATACCAATTGTTGGATTACTAAGAGGGGGGTGGGGGTGGGTGAATCAATAATGAGAAATTTTATTCCTTTTAACCATAGTTTATTCATCAACAATATTTAGCAGTTTATATTTAACATTTGATAGATCATCAACAATATAAACATAAACAACATCACATCGTAATAGATACACAATACACCAATATTTATGTGGAAACCCAAATGGGAGAAAACCACATAATGCGTTTTTTATATATTTATCAAAATAAAAGATTCATTGGAAGCACTGACTTCTGATTCTCCAGCTATAGCTGGAAGGAGGCTCCAACCCCCTATTCTCAAGCTCCAACTTGAAGGAAGCTACAACTCCCTAATTCTATGGCTCCAACCAAAAGGAGGATACAACCCCCTAGGTTTTCCAGATACAACTGGAAGGTGGCTACAACCACCTTTCCTTGCCCCGTCCTACTGCCGTGAAATACAAATGGAGACCAAGTGCCACAAAATCTTCCATTGTCGTTGTCACAACTCTGTCACTGCCATTGTCACAACTATGTCACTGTCTCATCAACCTGTATTTTATCATCAACCAACTAAACCTGCACAATACCATGCATCAAGTGTATACCAATATACATACTATATCATGCATTAATCATGAACCAAAATATACATCAACTCAAGCATCAACCATGTACAACCTGTGTCATATACCATATCATTAACTATATGCATATTTGTACCATGTCATCAATGAAGCATATCAAAAAACCTATGCATGCCCCTCATGCATACATCACCCTATGATTTGAAAAGGATCCAAACAAGGAAAATAAAAACTCAGAACTCGTAGAGGCAAATTAGAACACTCAGAATGGCTTCAATAGACAGAGAAAGGGAAAAAAATCAAAGTTCCCAAAACTTAGTGAAAATAGCATGATCACAAAGAGTGCTTCATAATATTTGTAACAACGCAAGTGGCTCGTTAAATGAAGTTACAGATCGAAAGATATTCCTGTCAAAGTTTTGGTCAACCTAGCCCAGTCAGCAAGGATGAGTCAACATCCATACTGTTGACATCAAAATCAGTACAAATGATGTCATAATTTGTACAACATACATGGAAATCATAGAGGGAGACACATGTCATGCTGACATCAGCATGATGACATGGCAACACAAGAGGCTGCCATGTGTCACTCATTTTTGGAGTTTTTGGGCTGACTTATGGACCAATCAAAAGTTTCCACGTGGCATCCGTACACTACATAGCAGGCTGACATGGCATCCATATGACACATGGCAGGTTGATGTGGCAGGAAGATGACATAGAAGGGCGACCGTTAAATGAGGTGATGTGGGACAATGATTGGCTGCCATGTGGCCCAGCCATGGGCTGCCACTTGGCAGTGGCAAAATGTCCAATGACACCCGACAACTGAGAATAATCTCTCTCTCTCTCTCTCTCTCTCTCTCTCTCTCTCTCTCTCTCTCTCTATCTAT
>ML789945.1:38305-54248 GCA_009831015.1 Picea engelmannii
GGGTGAAACAATAATGAGCAATTTTATTCCTTTTAACCACAATTTATTCTTCAACAATATTGAGCAATTTATCTTTAACATTCGATATATCATCAATAGTATAAACATGAACAACATCACATCATAATAAATACATGGTACACTAGTATTTATGTGGAAACCCAAATGGGAGAAAACCACATAATGATTTTCTTATATATTTATCAAAATACAAAATTCATTGGAAGCACCAACTTCTAATTCTCCATCTACAACTGGAAGGAGGCTCCAACCCCCTATTCTTAGACTCCAACCTGAAGGAAGCTACAACTCCCTAATTCGCTGGCTCCAACAAGAAGGAGGATACAACCCCCTAGGTTTTCCAGATACAACCACCTTTCCTTGCCCTGTCCTGCTGCCCTGAAATACAAATGGAGACCAAGTGTCACAAAATCTTCCATTGTCACTGTCAAAAATCTATCATTGTTAGTGTCACAACTCTATCATGGTCTCATCAACCTGTATCTGATTATCAACCAACTAAACTTGCATAATACCATGCATCAAGTGTATACCAATATACATACTATATCATGCATTAATCATGAACCAAAAGATACATTAACTCGAGCATCAACCATGTACAACCTATGTCATATACCATATCATCAATTATATAAAGATTTGCACCATGTCATCAATGAAGCATGTCAAAAAACCTATGCATGCCCCTCATGCATACATCACCATACGACATGAATATCCCTCAACCATGTACAAGCAACTCAAATATGTGAGCTATAAGAACCAAATAAATGATGTACCATAAATGTGAGTGCTCCTCACTCTTCTAATCATATGTCCAAGTACAAGACCAACAATACCAAGAATGCCTCAAGTATTCACCACATCATATGCAATAGTAACCATAAAAACAAACATACAACCATACCGAAAATTATTTAGTTGACTTGAACCTGTAGACTGTTGACTTGTGTACTTGCTTTAGACTTCAAGAACCTACTACTAACATTTACCCCAATTTACTAGTGCCTCGCTAGACAGACATGGGGCAACCTGTGAGTGCCTTGCTAGTAAGCTACACTGTAACAAGAGAGTGCCTCCTAAATTAGGGTTTTTAAAAAATCCTAGTCTTATGCAACTCTGAAACTCTCACTATTTTCTTGTACTTTCTTCGCTACCTCAAACTTCCCATTGCATTCACAAAAATACCAAAATAGACCATAACAATTCACTAGACCATAAAAATTTCACTAGATCACAAGATAGATTATCAATGAATAAGTGTGAATGTGTTCAAATGAATGACTCCTTGAAGTGTATTTATACCAATTCTAGGTAATTCCCTTCCTTACTTTGGGTCTTCTAGGGTTTTCTTATTAGAAAAAATTTATCCCTTTGACTAGTTGACTTGCAACCAACCAGGGCTTCTTAACCACACTTCGAGGCTTCCAACTTTACAAGGTCATAACTCCCTAACCGTGAGGAACTACATGGAATTCCACATATCATTGGAAATGACACGACAAGTACTATAAATTTATGAGGGTCATGTATGCATTTACACTATCCTTCATGTCCATATTCCGCATTCAACTTTGGGTACCAAAACCACACCGTTGGGGATACCGAAATATGCTACTAGAATTATTCTAGGATTGACATCGATCTTTAAGGGTTGAAATAATTCTCCAAGATCACACTCCAAGATTTGACATCAATGAAAACTATTGGGCCCGAGATATGATCATTTTTATGATGGTTATTATACATTTTTTCCACATGTACATATATGTTTTGCACGTTTTGAAGGAGCTTTTTGAAGAATTTTATGATAAAATGGTATAATCGGTAGGAGGTACATGCAATTCGTGTTTTATGATTAAATCAAGTTTAATTCATCATGTTTTATGGTTTCCAAGAGTTAATTCATGTTTTTCTGCTATTACAGGGCAAAATGCACCATGTTTCCAGTTTCGACACTTGATCCAACACTCATTCCAACACTCGTTCCGATACTCGATCCAACACTCGTTCCAGCACCCAGTATTGCACAAAAACGCAACGCAAGTTGGAAGTTATGGTATTGGAAAACAATGATGGACAAATCGGGCACATGGGTTTTGTTTATCATCGCCCCCTCCAGCTACTAAGCTCAAGACAACTCAATTTCAGTTGTCCAAAGAGGGCGATTATTGGCTTCCTCCGTTTTGTTAGTTATGGCCACATCTATTGTAATTTGTTGAATTTAGAGGTGGTTCGACCCTCCTGTGGTCGAACACCTGGGTTGTAATCTTATAAATACTGATAGGATGGTCATTAGATTGTTAACCAAGTAGCATAAGCATTAGAATTGCCAAAAACTCGTTTTTACTCTGTTTTGACATTTCACATTGCCAGAATTGTGCTAGAAGTGCGTTTTCATGTTTTCATGGTGAATTCAACCTGTTGAAGTTCGTGGTGTGCTTGTAGAAGGTAGCCACGACTTGCTAGGGGGCCCACCAACATTCTGGTGATTGGATTTCTGTTGTTTATGCAATTTCTTAATTTAACTACTCTTTCTTATTTCCTGTACATGTGTGTTTTTTATTTAATTGATTAATTTGTTGTAACTTAATTGTCTTGCTTTTATTTTGCAGGTTAGATGATGATATGTGTTAGCATGTATTAGTTTTGTAGATTAGGAAAAAACTTGCAAGTTTCTACACTAACCCCGTGTTTAGTTAGACGTTAGATCATACTTTCTTTTATGATTTTATAGTCTAGTTTAAAACCGATTTTTAATTAGATAGAACATAGTTTTAACTTGGGTTTCTTTAACAGGGATGTTGATGGATGGATAGATTTAATTCACGTTCTTAGTTATAGTTTTCTTACTTCAGTTTTAGATAGATTTCATTTGCTTCGTTATTGGTTAATGTAATCGTCAATTTACTTCTTGATATCATAGTTTAGTTTATGTTTTTAATTCATCATAGCTTGAATGATTAGAATAGACATAGCATAGTTTTCCTTTACACAATTTCCTTTCATAGATTAAAATGCAATTAAATTCCTTAGTTAGATAATGATGATCTCATTATGATGTTAATGGTTTATACATGAATATGCAGGGTATTTAACATTACTTTTGTCATGGCTAAATTTTCGTTGGATTGTTTAATACATACCTTTCATTTTGCCATTGAGATTAGCGTTGAGTTTATACCGTTGGAATTGTCCTTTGTTGTCAAGTGTCATCGAGATATCATCCATCACCACCGAAGGCATTGACACAACCACCGGCATTACATTTGAGTGTTTCATAGATTAAAGATAGTTTCTTGCTTTTGTAGATCAGAAAAGATAGTTTCTTGCTTTCATAGGTTAGAATATAGTTTTATTGTTGTTATAGGGTAGTTAGTCTATTGCTTCCATATATTTAAGAGCAGTTTTGTTTATTGTAAATTAGGCATTCAGTTGGTAGTCCTCATTTCTTTCAATAAAATGGATTTCATCTCATGCATTAGAAATAGTTTTGCATCAAGAATTTAGTCCACTTGCCTCTTAGGCTAGTTAGTTGTTCAATGAGAAGTCTTTGCTTACGTGTCCCTTTTCTTTAGTAGGATAGATAGTTGTCTTTGCTTACTTGTCTTATGCTCTAGTAGGTTAGTTAGGTGTCTTTGCTTACTTGTCTATTTGCTTTAATAAGTTAGATAGGTGCTTTTGCTTAGTTGTTTATTTAATTTCTTTCATAGGGTAGTTTCTCATTGAATGTAGGTTGGCAAGTTAAAAGTAGTTTTCTTTCATCATTTGCTTAGTATGCTTAGTAGTTTACCTTGGCTTATTTTCATGAACCAGTTTTCTTTGAATAGGGTTTTTACTTGCTTTCTTAGGAACTATCCATCAGTACTTGGCCCAAAAGTACTTAGGTTACCTAGTTTCAAGTTGCTTAGTAGGGTTTTCTCATTAGATAGGTTTGCTTGAATAGATTAGTCTTATATAGATGCTTTCATTAATTAGATTATAATCCTACCAGCCTTTTACCTTTGGCATATATTTTGCTACAAATATAAGTTTACTTACCCCGAGTTGACAATTTAATTGAGGGTAGTTTAGTGTCTTTTTTAGTACATATAAATCACCTAACATTTTGGCATTGTTGTTGGGGAGTTGTCTTAAGGTAAGAAGTAATTAAGAATTAGATCATCCTTAGACCTTATCATTAGTTTGGTGGCAGGGGAACTTTAAGACGAAAGGTAAGAACCCACTCATCTGCTATAACAGGTTCCCCCAAACCCAATAGTAGTTTTTCTTTTTGTTTGCTTTCATGAATAGACCTAGGAATCAAATGGTAGCTTTTTCTTTTTGTTGTTAATTTCTTTCATGCATAGTCCTAGAGACCCACAAGGTAGATACATTAAATCAAAATCAGATCTTTCAACCAAGGTTCCTTCCGATCTCTTTGGGGGAAGGAACGTTCCGTTTATAAAATCCACAGACCGATATCGAAAAATAGGAGCTAGATCAACCCAAAGAGCTAAAATAGTCTCTGAAGGGAATAACACAAGGAGCAATATAGAAAAAGAAATTGAAGAATCAATCATACTACGACAGGAGGCAAGACCACTCAAGTCTTCCACAGAACCAAACAATACAACCTTTTCTTTTACACCACCACCAGGGGACTCTACTTTTAAAGATATCATAGATCACGAACAGGTGAATATTTTGTTTGGTAGCTCAACCAATGTAATTATCTCTTAAATTGACATAGAAACTTTGGCACCGATAATCTCAACCGGCTAGAGTAGAGTCCCAGACATCCAATCAATAGGAAGACCTTTTCATCAAAGGGAAACCTTGTTCTCTTCAAAGATAAAACCACTTAAGTACTCTCTTTTTGGAAACCAAGACAATATGGGTGATCAGGAGGACCATAACAATGTAAGACACAGGGAGGAAGAAGAAACTGGAAACCAAACCGAAACTACCTTCGGATTTCCGATTTTAGACACCACTCTGAATGTCAACATGAAGAATATTCCTCTCTCAACACTGCCTACCTTTTATGGTAAAAACAGTGAGGATCCAGACACCTTCCTATTTGAATTTGACATCTTGTGCAGGAGATACAACTATGTGCAATATGCCCAGAAATTAAAACTCTTTCCTGCCACCCTCAAATACTCTGCATTAAGATGGTTCATGGGGTTGGGAGAATCCAATATTAGGTCTTGGGAATCCATGAAAGACACATTTCTCAAGAAATACAAAGACTACTACAAGACTAAAGAGTCTCATGATGAAATATTTAAAGTCCAACATTTAGAATACGAGACCCTTGAAGAATATATGGAAATATTTTGTTATATCTCCCAAAAGTCAAAATACCATGACCTCCTAGAGGATGCAGTTAGGGCTCTTTTCCTTTTGGGAATTTCAGAAGAATATTTAGAGATACTTAACATGATGGCATTAGGTGATATTTCTCATAAACCATTTGCTGAAATATGTGAAATGTGTAAAAACTACTCAAGGAGTTGAGCCAAAACAGGAAAGAATGTTCAGGACCCTTACAATAGAAGCTTAAAACCAGTTAGTTCAGGTGGTATTATAAGAGAAGAGATAGGGAACCTTCTAGAAAACTTTAATACGAACATACTAAGCGAAATAGGTTCCTAGTTGGATACCCTTAAACTCAAAAATAAACAGGAGGAGGAAAATGCAGCAATGAGCATATATTGCCCAAGATGCAGAAGGAAGCATTCCTCAAGTGAATGCCCATTAGATAACATTTCAGTTTGTGGCTTATGTACAAAAGACCATTCAACTGAGAAATGTCCATCCTTGTCGGGTTTATTAGCCATCTATAGGAGTGGAGATCCTGGGGAGTCTTGTTATGCACCTAGGAGGCCATGGAAGCCTAGGAATCATCCCACATACCCAAATATACAATCCCAAGTTCCACCCTATTATCATCAACAACAACAGTAGAACCCACCAGGTTGGAAAAACTAGTCTACTCAGTACCAACATCTTTGGCTACAAGGATGGAGAGGAGGACACAATCTAGGAAACCCTCAAGCTCCACCTATCCCTATGTACAACCATCCTTATCCTCAGTTCTCATTAAACACTATGCAGCTTCTGCTAGGTTTTGTTCCACCACCTTTAACTCCTATCGCACAACAACAACCACTACAATTTAAAAATGAAAGCTCCCCAATACTGACACTATTACTGGCACAGCTAGTGTCGAATCCCAAAAATAATCCCCCTCAACCTCTTAACAATGTTGAGATGTAGGCCTTCCCGACATATGTCATTACTCCTGTTCCATTATAGGAAATTCAACTAAGATCAGGAAAAGTTCTAGATAGGCAAAGATCTTCAGTAGTCATCCAAGAAGAAGAAGAAGAAGAAGAAGAAGAAGAAATCACCCAACAACCCACGAATGACACTAGGTGGGAAGATGTTATTATCCTGAAGAATCAAGAACACAAGCTTCCCCAAAATGAACCTTCACAAATTACGAATGTCCCTCCTTATCCAGACTGATTGGTAATTGAGAAACCTACCACCTGACCAAAATTTGACATTTTGAATGAATTGAAAAACATTTGTGTCAAGATTCCTCTACTTCAAGCCAATAAAGACATTCCAATATATAGTAAGGTAGTCAAATAATTGTGTATTAAGAATCCAGGTTGGAAGCAAAAGGACCCCCCTACAGTACATTTGGTAGGAGGAATCTCTGAGTACATATCAGAGCAGCCAAAGCTAGCAAAGTATGGGAATCCAGGAAACCTCGTAGTGAGCATAATCATTAAGGAGGTCTCCATCAGAAACACTCTCATAGACCTAGGGGCAGCCATCAATGTCATGACTGCTACTACCTTGGAAAAATTACAGTTACAACCTCTTCTTCGGCCTACCCCAACAATTTTAGAATTAGCAGATAAGACTAGGGTTATACTTGAAGGGATTTTAGATGATGGCATGGTTACTTTAGCCTCATGGGAGTACCCAGTAGATTTTCTTGTCATTCATTCAAAGGATCTTACCCAAGGCCATCCCGTTATTTTGGGAAGACCTTGGCTAGCCACAACCAATGCATTTATTGGTTGTAGAGAAGGAGAAATGACCATCTCAAATGGTCTCTCTATCCAGAAGCTCACCATTTACCCTCCAACTCAACCTATTATGGAAAATCTATGGTGTCTTGAATGTCCATACGAGAATGAAGACTGGGAAGAACCCATATTTCCTAGCGACCATGCAAGGGAACTTCAAGAACATACACCAGAAAATGTGCTAAACCAATTCATTTATGCTATTACATGTGTGGATTTTCCACAGTCTTTTCCCCAATTTGCGTACATGTTTGGGAAAGAATTTCAAGAACAATTAGATCCATCTGTTTTGTCTTCGACATCTTTTATTTTTGAAATCGATGAGTCTTCCATGTCTTATACTATGCCCTATGAGATTAGTACATGGAAATTTTTACATATAAACTTTGGGCTAGATACAGACCAACATGAACAATTAGTAGATATCCTTAAAGAATAATCAGAATCATTTTCCTAGGAATACACTAACATGAAGGGTATACACCCTGAAACATGCATCCATCATATATACACCCAGGGGGAAGTAACACCTGTTAGGCAACCCCAGAGAAGGACGAACCCAACACTCAAAGACATAGTCAAGGAGGAAATCCAAAAGTTGTTAAATGTCATATTTATCTATCCCATCTTCGACAGTAAGTGGGTATCCCCGCTTGTAGTGGTTCCAAAGAAAGTGACTAGGAAATGGAGAATTTTTGTTGATTTCCGGGAACTCAATAAGGCCACTCTGAAAGACTACTTTCCTCTTCCTTTCATTGACCAAGTTCTAGATACCTTGTCTGGAAAGAAGTATTTCTCCTTTCTATATGTGTATAGCGGGTACGGCTAGATTCATATAACACCCGAGGACCAGGAAAAGACTACCTTTACCTGTCCTTGGGGCACCTATGCCTATAGGGTCTTACCATTTGGATTGTGTAATGCTCCTGCCACATTTCAACAAGCAGTATTAGGGATATTTTACGATCTTATTCATGATTGTGTGGAGGTCTACATGGATGAATTCATAGTCTATGGCAACACTTACCAGGAAGCCTTAGACAACTTAGAAAAAGTCCTCATCAGATGCCAGGAAATGAACCTATCCCTAAGTCATGAAAAATGCAAAATGTTGTTAACTGAAGGAGTGGTCCTAGGACATCATGTTTCATCTGAAGGAATAAAAGTCGATCCTGCAAAGATTGAGGTCATTATTTGACTTCCACCCCCCAAGACTCAGAAAGAGGTGAGAATCTTTCTTGGACATGCTGGATATTACCGGTGGTTTATTGAAAATTTTACAAAGATTATTGCACCTATGTTTGGATTGTTGATAAAAGATGTTGATTTTTTTTGGACTGAGCAGTGTCAAACTGTCTTCGAAACCCTGAAAGATAAGATATCTGTGGCACTAGTTCTCAGAGGGCCCAATTGGACTCTCCCATTTCATATATCCACTGATGCCTCCAACACTGAAATCAGAGGGGTATTAGGGAAGAAAGAGACCAACAGTCCTATTCCATTTATTTTATAAGAAAGAACTTGTCCCCTGTCGAGTTAAACTACACAGTCACCGAGAAAGAGTTCTTGGCAGTTGTTCATGCTATTAACAAGTTTCGTCATTACATTACAGGTTATTAATTATTTGTACACACCGATCATTCCTCCATTAGGTTTCTCATGAACAAACCTATAAATAATGGCTGAGTGACTAGGTGGCTCTTGTTATTGCAAGAATTTAATATTACTGTGCTTGACTGACCTGGAAAGGATAATGTAGTAGCTGGCTTTCTTTCCCGAATAAACAACAAGGATAATGATATCCCTGTAGATGGTAGTTTCCCAGACAAGAACTTCTTTTCCCTCTCTATCAATACCCCATGGTTTGAGGATATGGAAAACTATTTGGCCACTAGGAAGTTACCGTCTCATTTGTCACCTCATGAAAAGCGGAAAATTATTACACAAAGTGCTAATTACTCTTGGGTTGGTCATGATCTTTTTCGCATAGGTCCTGATTTGATTATTCGTAGATGTGTCCAAGAGGATGAGGTACCTGATATACTACGAAGTTTTCATGATGGACCATGTGGTGGCCATTTCTCTGACAAACGTACAACATATAAGGTGTTACATTCAAGTTACTATTGGCCTAGCATTTTCAAAGATGTTGCCAAGTATGTGAGAAGTTGTGATAGTTGACAAAGGTTAGGAAGACCTACATCATTTGACGAAATGCCTTTGTAGGCCCAAGTTATGATAGAACCCTTTGAAAAATGGGCTCTCAACTTTGTAGGACCAATTTCAACCATGTCCCGTATGAAGAACTGTATTTTTGTTTGTACGGACTATGTCACCAAATGGGTAGAGGAAAAATCCCTATTTAGGGACACAAAGAAGTCTCTTGTTGAATTCATATGTGAAGACATCTTTACCCACTTCAGTGTCCATCATGAAATTGTTATCGACCAAGGCACTCAATTCACTTCCAAGATGATGAAAGAGCTAACAGAGAAATATGGGATTAAACATTGTAAATCTTCTCCATACCACCCACAATCCAATGGTCAGGTAGAATCCACAAACAAAGTTCTGGAAGCTATCTTGACCAAGACTATTCAGTTACATCATCGAGATTGGGCTGATAGGCTCCCAGAGGCTTTGTGGGTATACCGAACTACCTGGAGAAATACCACTGGGCATACCCCTTATGAGCTAGTGTACGGGAAACAAGTACTTTTACCAATAGAATTCCAAGTAAGGACCTTCCGTATTTCCGAAGAGATAGGATTGAACCTGGATGAGGCTCAAAAGCAATGAGCCCTACAACTAAATGAGTTGGATGAAATCAGACAAGATGCCATCCAACAGACGATATTAGTCCAAAACCATAGGAGCAAGTGGCATGACAAGTTTATTAAAAAGGAACACTTCCAACTTGGTGATTGGGCCCTGTTGTTTGATTCCCGGTTCAAAAATTTCAAGGGAAAACTTACCATTCATTGGTTGGGCCCTTACAGGGTAGACACTGTATATGAAAATGGAGCTGTAAAAATTAAAACAATTGATGATGGACAAGTCTCCTTTGTGGTAAATGGCCACCAACTTAAATTTTATCATAAGCCCATTTCTAGAGAAGATTTTCTATAGGTCATGTCAACTGACAAGGCACTGGCCTTAGTAGATGGGGAAGTCCCCCCTTGTTCTTGAATTTTTTTTAAAATATTTCCTACTGTATATATGTAAATAGTTTTTTGTTAACAAGGCAATTCTAAGAGGTTTTTGTAAGTATTTATTTCACTAGGAGTACACAGTTTCAAGATCTTTCTTCACAACATTGTTATACTTGAATTTTGTGTTTGCTAAAGCATCAAATGCATAGTGATTTACTGTAATTAGCCATGTTTTTGCAAAATTATCATTTTTAAGGCATTCTAAAGTAGTTTCTCTTGAAACTCTTCACCACTGTATAAGGAAGTGATACCATAACTATCAAGCTTAGAGGTCTCTCATACAATTTTTCCAAGAAACCCGAGTAAGTAAGTCAAGTATCTTTATCAAAGAGTAACAGGGAGGTCTCATTAGCAGTTAGTCATGGAAACATCATAATAATTACAAAAGAAGAAAGTGAGTTGAGCCTAGAGATACCTTTTTGTTCTTTCTCAATGGTACCATCCACTACACACTAAATAGCTTGATTATATCATATCTTTAGATAGGCCACGTCCTCTTAAATACCCCTTACATCAGGACAACCACTAATAATATAATGGAAATTCATCCTCTAACATAAATACCATCCCAATTGAAAAGAAAAAAAGAAAGAAAAGTTGTTTTTAGAGCTGTCCCCCCATATTCTTGCATAAGAAATCTTATATTAAAATATTAAAAGATGGAGGACCAGTCTATGAGGGTTTAAGAGGCTAACTCGTCGAGATACTGAACAGGTCTACTGGAAGTGGGTACCGGCCTGTGGTATGACTAGGTAAACCCACCAGAGTACTGAATAGGCTTGCTGACAGCGGGGCATTCTACCTAATGAGGATGGTAATCTGGCAAAAATAAATAATAAATGTAAACTTGCTCTGATGTACGACATTACTTGCAGACAAAGATGACATGAAGTATGTGTGTTTAAGCTAAGTTTAATGAACTCCATACACTTTCCATTGGGAAATAACTTTAAGACTATCTTGAAACTCTCTTTCCTACCTCTTCTTATCTATATATAGAATCTCTTATCCTATAGGTGGGGCCATCTCCTAACTATCTCATTAGACCAATATGTGAAATTTCATCTTTACACTTGACATACTGTAAACCTTCGGCTATTGGGGGATACTGACTAGTTTCCTATACTTTTGATTGTGAGGTGTCACAATACTTAGGTGTGGGGGAGGGGTTCATGAGCTGACAAATGATCATTTCCTATAGAAAAGAGTCTTTGCAAGAATTTTTGTATTATCACCATGATACAGTTTATTACATTGATAGTCATGTTATTTTTAAATGCTTAACCCCTGTGTGCCGTTACTGAACTCATGCTTAACGGACCACTCTTTATTGGTTATTTAACAGACCACTCTTTATTGGTTATCTTCCATTACAAGCTGGATACTCTAGGTTTGACAATACATGTTTTATGCTTGCAATAACTCGTTCATTATAGGTTTTGACATTATATGTCATATGCAAGAAGAATGAGTGAGAATGGAGCACTCCGCCTCTACTCATTAACCACTATGGTTGTCAAAAACACTTCAAAATTGTAGGCTATCCATTATAAGAGGCGAAAATTCACTTAACACAGGGGTACAGGATGAAGTACCATATGAGGTGTCGTTTGAAGTGTCATTTGAAGTTCCATTGAATTGCATACTAGTAACTGTCCTAGATTCCAGGTAACCAAAACTCAATTATATTCAATTACATTGGTTGGAGGCATTGATTAAAAGATGCCTCATATGGTTATGATCAAATTTCCAAGTCAAAGACTTGGACATTGATCTAAATATGCACCAGTCCATTGCCAAAAATTGAGCCTTTGAATTCGAATTCTTCACACATGGCAGCACACGTGCAGATGTGTGTAACTCACTCCACTTTAAGTGCATCCAAAATCAGGCTGGGCACTCTATTATTTCATTTTCCCTTGCCATTTTCTCTGCCCTAAGTTAAGGAATCGCGCCCAACCTCTGCCAAATTTTCCCTCTGTTCTAATTGCACTCAAACTGTGCTAAACCCATGCGATCTCTTGGCCTGTTCGCACCCTTCCTTGGTAAAATTCGCCCTCTATTCCAATTGCACTCAGACCGTGCCCAATCCATTTCATTGCTTGGCTCAATTTCTCCCTTGCTTAGTGAATTCAAACTCTATCACAATGCCCAGGAGATACGAACCCTCCTCCTATGCAGACTTGTTTTCCATTTCATAATTCGCACAGTGTAGGGAAGTGTTCTTGCGTGCTGGCTGGGGGTCATTTCTGTCTAGTTTGCAAGGCCATGATGATGATATTTCTATGCAATTTGTAGTTGGTTTTGATGGAAATATAGCACATGTAGGGTCTCAGAACTTTGCAGTCACAGAAGAGTCAATTGTTGCTGCAACAAAACTCCCAAGAATGGGAGATAGATGGTTCAAGAATCATCAATTTCTACGCTCAAGTTACAACATGGTGTTTAAGCCCAAATTTGAGAGCATTTCAGGAGTGAAAGGGTATGCTAAGGAGTGGATAAATTCAGAATTGGTCAATCCCCTCATTGTCATCACAAGGTTAATTACATGTGAAGGTAGATACTCCACCTTCAAAGCTTGTCATTTTAGATTGCTGGCTCATTTTCTGTTCAATAAACCCTTGAACTTTCCCTTTTATTTTCTCAAAATCTTGGAGAAGATGTCCTCTCAAGTGAGGAAAAATGTGACTAACCCCCACAATAGTCTCTTCCACCACGTTTTGATCAAACTCCTCATTCTTATCGAACTAGAGAAACAGGGGCAAAGTTGGGATGCCTTTATCTACCAATTTACAAACCCCCACTTGAAATTTAAGACCAGTAGAAAGCCACTTAGCCTAAAAACTATCTCTCCATCCAAGCCTCACTCTCCAAGAACTCCAAACTCCATTGCACAAACCCTCTCTTTTCCAGAACAATACCAAAATCTTGTTGACATCCCTACTTCTTCATCTGGGAAAAAGACCAAGAACAAAGACCAAAAGAAGCCTATTGTTGACCCCCCAATTCCTTCACTTTCTCTTGATCCTACACCTTAGAAGCCCCAAGAAGTAATGCAGCAAGACTTTCCTATCATTCCCACAAACAAGAGGGGAGCCAACCGATTTGGTAAGGAACCCTTTCAGAAGAGTACCTGGAACATAAGAACCAAGCCTTATGTAAAACCTCCACCTGCTTCAGATCCTACCCAAGTGTGCTACAACCTTGAGAGCCCTCATAAGAAACCTAGAGAAGTCTCTGCGAATGGATTAGAGCCACTAAGGAAAACAAAATCAGAACCTACCTCACCTTTTCAATCTCTCATCACTCCTACTTCACCCATGCCTACTCTTGATCCTAAAACTGATAAATTGTCCACATCCCTCAAAGCATCTAAGCCTTCCTCAGAGATCACCGATTATGTCCCAACCATAGATCAACTACAAAAAGAAAACCATAAGCTTCTCCAACAGTTGGAAGAGAGGAAGACAATAGATACACACCTTCATAAAGATAATGCAGTCCTTCAGGCAAAGTTCAATTCCCTTCAGCGGTTGGTTGATGAAATGACTAAATCTAACCACAGCCTTAGAGCACAATTGAAGCAACACAAGAGGCACAAGGCTAATTCCACACAACAAGAAGGAGAAGCTTCCAAATCCAATCCTCCTCAGCAAGCCTAGTTCCGAGGGGTAACTTCTTTTTGTTTGCAGTGGGACCTGCAAAGTCATAGGTGTGGGGGTAATGTTGGGCCCGGGATATTACCATTTTTATGATGGTTATCATACATTTTTGCTGCATGTACATATATGTTTTTCACATTTTGAAGGAGCTTTTTGAACAATTTTATGATAAAATGGTATAATCATCATGAGGTACGTGTAATTAGTGTTTTATGATTAAATCAAGTTTAATTCATCATGTTTTATGGTTTCCAAGAGTTAATTCATGTTTTTTTGCTGTTACAGGGCAAAACACACCATGTTTCCAATTCCAACACTTGATCCGGCACTCATTCCAACACTCGTTCTGGTACCCAATCCGACACTCGTTCCAGCACCCAGTATTGCACAAAAATGCAAGGCAAGTTGGTAGTTATGGTATTGGTGGCTAGTGATGGACAAATCGGGCACATGGTTTTTTTTTTATCATTTCCCCCTCTAGGTACTAAGCTCAATACAACTCAATTTCAGTTGTCCAAAGAGGGCGATTATTGGCTTCCTCTGTTTTGTTAGTTATGGCCGCATTTATTGTAATTTGCTGAATTTAGAGGTGGTTTGACCCTCCTATGGTCGACCACCTGGGTTGTAAGCTTATAAATACCGATAGGATGGTCATTAGATTGTTAACCAAGTAGCATAAGCATTAGAATTGCCAGAAACTCATTTTTACTCTGTTTTGACTTTTCACATTGCCAGAATTGTGCCAGAACTGTGTTTTCATGTTTTCATGGTGAATTTGGCCTGTTGAAGTTCGTGGTGTGCTTGTAGAAGGTAGCCACGAATTTCTGGGGGGCCCACTACCAGTCTGGTGATTGTATTTCTATTGTTTATGCAATTTCCTAATTTAACTACTCTTTCTTATTTCCTGTACATGCGTGTTTTTTTATCTAATTGATTAATTTGTTGTAGCTTAATTTTCTTGCTTTTATTTTGCAGGTTAGATGATTATATGTGTTAGCATGTATTAGTTTTGTAGATTAGGAACAAACTTGCAAGTTTCTACACTAACCCCGTGTGCAATTAGACGTTAGATCATACTTTCTTTTATGATTTTATAGTCTAGTTTAAAACAGTTTTTTAATTAGATAGAACAGAGTTTTAACTTGGGTTTCTTTGACAGGGATGTTGATGGATGGATAGATTTAATTCCTGTTCTTAGTTATAGTTTTCTTACTTCAATTTTAGATAGATTTCATTTGCTTCGTTATTGGTTAATGTAATCGTCAATTTACTTCTTGATATCATAGTTTAATTTATGTTTTTAATTCATCATAGCTTGAATGATTAGAATAGACATAGCATAGTTTTCCTTTATGCAATTTCCTTTCATAGATTAAAATGCAATTAAATTCCTTAGTTAGATAACGATGATCTCATTATGATGTTAATGGTTTATACATGAATACGCATGGTATTTAACATTACTTTTTTCATGGCTAAATTTTCGTTGGATTGTTTAATACATACCTTTCATTTTTCCATTGAGATTAGTGTTGAGTTTATACCGTTGGAATTGTCCTTTGTTTTCAAGTGTCATTGAGATATCATCCATCACCACCGAAGGCATTGACACAACCACCAGCATTACATTTGAGTGTTTCATAGATTAAAGATAATTTCTTGCTTTTGTAGATCAGAAAAGATAGTTTCTTGCTTTCATAGGTTAGAATATAGTTTTATTGTTGTTATAGAGTAGTTAGTCTTTTGCTTCCATAGATTTAAGAGCAATTTTGTTTATTGTAAATTAGGCATTTAGTTGGTAGTCCTCATTTCTTTCAATAAAATGGATTTCATCTCATGCATTAGAAATAGTTTTGCATCAAGCATTTAGTCCACTTGCCTCTTAGGCTAGCTAGTTGTTCAATGAGAAGTCTTTGCTTACTTGTCCCTTTGCTTTAGTAGGATAGATAGTTGT
>ML789945.1:69826-99751 GCA_009831015.1 Picea engelmannii
CAATCGCAGAGAAACACCAACGAAAATGCAGAGAAAGGTAACACCAAAACGCAGCGATTATGTGATCAACCAGAGGGGAAAATCTCCATCTAACGCCAGGGTGATCGCTGTATGAGAAGCTAGTAATTTGCTGTGTCAAAAAGGTGGACAATCAACACATGGAATCACTGCCAAGGCAAGTGGCAGAAGGGTAAACATTAAATAATCAAAATCAAGGTGACAGTTCGTGAGGCTCACAGTGAAATTAAGAATCAACGCAGTACCAAAATTTCTCCTTGCATACGGTGGGCGCAAATAACAGAAGGTAAAAAAACACAATAAAAAAAATGTTGAGCCTATAGAGGAACTTCAAGAACAAAACGAAGAATTTGGGGCGCAAATTACAGAAGGTATAACAACACAATTAAAAAAAAAATTAAGCCTATAGAGGAACTTCAAGGACAAAACGAAGAATTTGGGGTGCAAATTACAGAAGGTATAACAACACAATAAAAAAAAGCGTTGATCCTATAGAGGAACTTCAAGGACAAAACGAAGAATTTGGGGCACAAATTATATAAGGTATAACAACCCAAACGATAATAATTGCTGAGCCCAAAAAAATTCAATAACACAAGCGAAGGAGGTATCGCTGTGCAGTCACCGGAATATAATATAACTCAGACATACGTTAGGAATTGACATTGCTTCAAGGCAGAACTAAATTCCCTGCTCAAGGGATCTAGAAGAACTAAAACCCTACTGGTTGAGCATAAAGCTATACCTCTCCAACGCTCGCTGTCATCTACAGGGTTCCTTGAAACGCACTCTACAAGGCATTTCTGGTAAGGACAATTGTTGAGGTAAAGTGGGAGAACGCAGGGCAGATAGAGGATAGCGTGGACAACAAGGGTGACTATCCAAAAGTGTTAATCACAGCCACAAAATTTAAAAGAAAACACGACCATTCAAGAGGACATCAACAGGGCTAGGTACGAAGGAGGTAATGCAACACTGAGCTTGTTCAACTAGCAAGTAAAAATCGAGCAGCTATAAACATATCCAGTGATTAGAATGCATAACTAAAGGACTTGCCATCATTAAAATTTCAAGGTCATGAGACTAGACAATCAACTACCTACTCAATACCATGCAGATCTTAATCATACATCCTACAATCATGCTATCATTCACAAGAATTGTACCTTTGCCCTTTTTGCCTGCTTCGTGTGTCATCTATGCGCTCCGTGCCGCTCCCACTCTCCGACCGTCGAGACCTCACCGGCACCTCCCAGCCAATCGCTAGGGGTACTCTACTTCCCCCCTTAGCCCCCCGAGCCGCAAAGGGGCCACACACTATCCAGATGGTATGTCTATCTCCCATCTCGCCTTGCAAGGCCGAGCTACCACTCCTATCTGAGCTGGGAAATCCCAACTCCCCACAAGTAATCAGTCAAGTCACAAATCCGACAACGTAACATTACGCTAACAGTCAATCCCCTTCTTCCTTATCTTCCCTTTATTTTATAGAGTTTTTAGAACCTCCAACTTTCCCTAAATCACATTTAAATTAAGTTTTAATAAAAATCTTCTAAATATTCTCCTTCGCACAAGTGTCGTCCATCCCCCTCTTTCCTCCAATAATTATTTTCTTTAAATTTATTAATTGTCTTATTTCCCTCACCCACCTAGAGTTGCTCCTAAATTTACTCCTAGGTGTTCCTAGATTCCCTTACAGGTTTAAATACTTTCCCTAAAATGAAGTTGCTAATTTAGTTCATTTTAGAAGGTTCTTAGTTACAGATTCCTTACTATGTTGACCTCACCTTTTACCATAAGTTCCCCTCTTTCCCTTATTATGTTTCCCCCCATTCCTTAGTTTCCTAATTTTTATTATTCCCTTCTTTCCCCTTTTATTAGGGCCAAAATGGCAGTTGCGCTATTTACTGTTTTCCTTTTATTATTAATTTGAAATCTTTTTACACTTTCACAAGTTAAATAATTTATTTCTTCTTTACAATTTAAAACCACGGATTTTAATTAAATTATTACTCTCTTCATTTTACCCCGAAAAATTATGAAGATTAAAACTATTACTTAAGTGGTTTTTAGTTTAAATTTTTATTTTTATTTTTATAGGGTCTTTTTCTTAAGGTTAAACAAAATTTTACCCTAGAGAAGTTTTAGACTTAGGACTTAGATTCTGAACTAGGCGACAATTATTTAGGGAAGTTGTTTTAAGAATTTCTTAATGTGTTAAAAGTCTTAGGGCCATCTAGGTTTGTTCCTTCATCAATATCAACGCGACGTGCCCTTCAGGATGCACCACGTGCTCCAAGGGTGCCACTCACCTCGTTTGTTTCTTTTGTGTGACGTGCCCTTCAGGATGCACCACCTGCCCCAAGGGTGCCACTCGCCTCTTGTGTTTCTTTTGCGCGACGTGCCCTTCAGGATGCACTACGTACTCCAAGGGTGTCACTCGCCTCTTGAATGATTGGTAGACATCAATAACCCCTGGAGTCAACACTCTGCTAGGTGAACTTGTGGGAGACTAAGGGTTTCTAAGGAATAAGGCCCCCGCCTTATTGCGCGCCCCTTAGAGTCATCGTGAGCAACTGTCGAAGTCTTCCCTCATGGCATCGTGGATCCTCTCGAACTAGGTAATAGTTAACCTACAGTTCGAGCCATGATGGGAGTGCTAGTAGGCTGTGGCAGGGCTGCTGTCCACACCTCTCCCTCAACCTCTCTGGAAATTGTGTGTGGCCCCTTTAATCCATATGTGAGTCTAGTCGGAAAGCTATCATCGGCCTACATCATCAACAATCGTGTCAGAACATGTCCTCATCATATCATCAAATCAAATGTACTAAAATCACAGTAAACAATCAACCCCAAAAGCACACTCCCTGACTCGATCTGGAGTCCAAGGGGTCCCGTCGATGCCTCTGCATCCTAAAGGTCAAAAACCCTGCATACTTAGTAAAACCGAGTCAATAGCACCTGTCCATGTCATAACAATAAAACATCATGTCATCTATCATATCATATCATAATCAAGGATAAATGTTTTCTTATCATAAAAGTCTAGATCACTTGTGAGCAAGTGTCCTCAAAGAATAAGTTTTCTCAGTGCGCCAGAGTGGGATGTTACATCTTCATTTTACATGCCCTTTAACAAATCAAAACACCTTCCCCTAAGAAATGAAAAGTTGGATACATTCACAAAATACCATGAATAACTTTTTATTGTGCTAATTGATGAGACGTCCCTTGTTGGCTCAACATTCTTGTAACAAATTGACAAACAACTACACAAAATCAAACATAGCCTAACAAAATATTTTGGAAATGTTGATATAATATTCGGTGGGGACTTGTATCAAGAGAAAGATGTCAAGGATTCTTTGATCTTTGAAAATTCAATGCTAAACAAGGAAAATTTATTATAAACTTTTTCACAATAAAAAGTTAAATGTTGTGAGTTGCACATGCCAATGTGTCAAAGAGACAAATATTTTATTACAATTTTGAACAAAATGAGATTGAATTAGCAATCTAATGATGACATAAATTACATTAACCAACAATGTTATATATTACAACCAATAGATCCTTTGTTTCCATACTTATTTTATAGAAACAAAGATGTGCAAAGACATAATGAGAAAATGCTTGCACGGGTAGATGAAGAATTGATAACTCTGGAGTCATTTGATGAAGTTGAAAATGATGAAGAAAAATTTCCAACTTATATGAAGAAACCTACCTTTCCATAAAAAATACTAGTCAAGAGAAATCTCCTAGTTGAGCTATATTCTAGAAACTATAACATAGAATATGGCCTTGTCAATGGTGTTGATGGAGCATTGAAGGATTGTTCAAAGGAAAGAAATGAATTCAATATCATTTGTATAGAATTTCCTAATCCAATTGTCAAAAATTTCCAAAGATCAAAGTTCCATGAACTATATTACATAAATATTTCACCAAGTTGAAAATCAATATTTCACATTGAAAATCCATTTCTATGCACTAGAGGAAAGGATCAATGCACAATACAAAAACAATTCTCATTGAAACTTTCTTGCGCTAGAACAATACATAGAGGCAAAGGATTTATTTTAGATAATATTTCATTTGATCCAAGCAAAATTAGAACACATGGATTAGTATACACATATTTATCACAAGTGAAAACCATGAATTCATTGTTTCTAATTCAAAAACTAACATAGGGAAATTTTTATGTTAACAAAAAAGTGACAACAGAGATGGAATGACTATTTGCACATCAATCATGGAAATTAGACTATGTGCAAACTTCTATCACATGTTCAATTGGAATTTCAATTGTAAATTTAAACACACATAGTATACATGAAAATCTTGATGACATTTTACAAGATAAAGACCTTATAAACAATATGATCCTATGTTTTTCAAGAAACACGAAAAAAATATCCACCAAGTGAAAACAAATTTTCCAAATTCATTTTTAATGAAACATACTCTATTCATGGTGTCCTTTCTTGTATTCAAAGAACCATAGACATAATTTCAACAAAAAACATATATGTTGCTGCATTTACATTTGCCTCAACAATCATTGAAACAATTTCAATTATCAAAGTGCAAATGCTTTATAGTCATTGTATCTTGGTAATCATTTGGGATTTTAATATTGATATTCATGCAAATAGTCAAAGAAGAAAACAATTAATAGACTATATGAACTCACAACAATTGCAAGAGATAACAAACAAATCTATTCATAAAATAGAAAGCCAAATTAGCCACATTTAGACAAACTTGTATTCTAACAATCGAGAAGTACATTAGATGCGTATTGGACTGACCTTGGTAATTCATGATTTGTTGCATTTAAATTGAATTATGCTTCAAAAATTTCACCTCATAATTATTCATAGAATTTTTCACAAATTTGAGTTTTAACCATTGTGAAATCAGTATATCAGATGCAAATTTAATTGGCCATGATGTGATTCATGCTTTGTTACATCTAACTGGAATTATAAATCCAAGACTTGGCTTCATGAGTATTCATATTTCAAAATTGAAATGGTCAAATACAATTAAAAATTATTGTTTTAACCACATGTGCCTTGACTCTTCTCATTTGTTCTTCTTTTTCAAATATACTGATTTTGTTTTATGCTACATTGAAAACTTATGTAAAACGAATAATGCAACATATGTTTTATTTGAAATTGGTCAATATCTACTCACTATGATAGTTGGATTATTTTTATTATGGATGGTAACTATTATAAACTATGTTTGAAATTAGTTACATTGACACAAATGATCAATGTTGATTTGCTTTCTAGATTCTACAACAAGTTGTTTAGATTGTAGCTAATATTTTTTAGATTATCTTGATTAATATATTCTTTCTGATTATTTTTTTTTGAATTTCATTTTGTTCATTTTTTCAAGCGCAATTCAACAACAAAACTAAAATATGATACAATAGTATACTTAGTATGAGCTAAACATGTGACTTATAGGAACAAAATTTGTATACATAGGATAACACTGCATGCCAAATCCAATTGTACCATGCCCAACTGACAACCATCCAAATTGATCATATAGATACTATAATTATCAATGCATATTACAAAATAATTTAAATACTTATTTGTCAACAACCTAAAAATGTTCATCATGTTTGGTGGTTCTTTAAAGTAATCAATGTTCTATGAATTATACCATAGGTGCACAAATCACATTCATACCATTTACAATAGCTTGTTTATGATGATAGACAAACATATGTCAACGTACTTTCCCATCAATATCCTTGAAAACCCAATTGGGTTCGAACATTATCCCTTCATGTAATATGGCAGTTAGGCTATATCTTGCAAGTTTTGTCACAAATGTGAAAATGTCTTCCAAGGTCTCTTGGAAATCCACAACTATTGCATGAACTAACAAGAGGCATTTTTTTCCATGTCCCTCTTTTAGAAATTTTCTAAGAATCATTTGGATCTTCAAGTATTTTTATACAAAAGGAAAGATATATAAAAAATAGGAAACACTGACCTACTAACAATATGCTATGTTGTATACTAGTTATACTTCTCAACAATACATCTTGAGCAAACTATCTCTGAATTTTGAAAGAAAAATAAATTTTGATTAAACATCCAGAATAATTTCATGTCCACAGAATACAAAAAACATCAATGTTGAGTTGCAAAACCCAAGGATGGTTTCGATATTTACAACTTAGAATGCAGTTACTTTAGACAATAATGTATTTTTTCCTTGTACTAAAATTATTATCTTTTAAAATTAGTTTTACTGGTTTTTAAAAAATGATTTAATTTAGTATTTAGTGTAAAATATGTATTAGAATTTGAGATTTAGTTATAGAAATCACTATTATTAGTGATACCATAGATATGTGCTATGTTATGTCCTAGTGCATATGGTTTTCAATGCATATCTATTGCAAAAATTTCCTTGCCACCTACAAAAAAAACACAGAATACCATAAGATTTTATTTGCGCATTCATTCCAAAGATAGAAATGAATTCTTACAAAGAAAATAACTATACATTTGACAATAATGATAGTGAACAAACCAAATGTACAATGATTATTTTATAAATTAAATTTTGATATAAAAAAATACTGAATTGATTTATGGAGCATGTTAAAAATTGACTTTTAATATTGAAAAAATAATGGAACAAATGGATTGTGTTCATAGGAAAACCAAACAGTATCTGGTGTCATGTTCTATATTTGACATATGGATGCAAAGATGGACCAATGTTTTCGAAGGATATGTTATAGTTATATATGGTTGTGCTTCCATGAAAACCTCAAACTCACCACCAAAAGCACAAGTTGTATATATTGATATTATTGACACACGTGAAATTACAATAATTGTGAACATTAGTGACATACTCATATCCCAATTTTTTCCTCATTTTTCTCCTGGTAACAATGCTTGTATAAAAGGCTTCGATATCATTAAAAGAACAAATATGAAAGAGGATATGTTGGTCATTATGTTGAAATTGTTGTCATTAATGTCAAAGGTAGACAAAATTGTGACAATAATCGATGTCATTTATGTCAAAGAAAAAGGGAGAATGAATTTGATCATTGATGAAAATTATAGGGGGAGACTACTCAGGCCAAAAGAGCATATCGAGGAAGCACCTAAATTATATAACTAGGAAAACAGAGGTATGAGGATGCCAAGAAGACCCTGCAAATAGAGGAATGAGATCGAGGAAGTGAAGAGCTTTGTGGTAGAGAAATCACAATTTGAATAAAGATACAATCCCGTGAAATAGTTTCGTTGCAGAGTAATCATGGTTTTTAGAAGACTGAGGGTGCAAAAAAAGGTCAGGCCTAGGAATGCACTAAAGGGATGAGCAGATCCAAATGGAATGGATTAAAGTAAAAACATATAATTATATATCCCACATTCAAAATGAAATTCTCTCTCGAAGGGTTTATAATGAAAAGGTGTTATTACTAAGTTTGAATAAGAATGGGAAAGTTACAAAACCATGTGCAAAGGGTTAAGTTTTAGTGGTTTAAATCCTAACCGTTGATCTCCAGAGATCAACAACTAAGATCAAAGTATTGGGGTCCAGTGTATATAAAATATTGGATATCATGTGAAAGAACGATGTTAAATCTTTGAGGGTCCAGTGGGAAGATACCCCAGTGGCCCAATAGCCTAGTGCCTTGATGATCCAATATCATCATATTAGATATCAGAAGGATGTCACATTAGTGCAGTGTTAAAGTCCCAAGGTCTTGATACCTAGTGGGAAAGATCATATGACACATCAACACCACGTGTTGAGTTATATTAGTGACACATTAGAGGGAACCCAGATCAATACCACACTAGTTCCATAACAAGAAGCTTTGCAAATGTGATGTGTAGTACCACGTGTTAGGACACATACCGATGTAATATCATCTAGTATACGTGTAGATGAATGTTAGGATCAGATCATAACCCCTCTTCATGGGTCATTAATTAGTAGGATATGATTTCTATGTACTAAATGCCGACATTGATTAATAAGGCCTAATAAATAAAGGAGAATAAGTTAATGTAAGAAGACCTAATAGAATCTTTCGCTTCTAGAAATATATTCCTCTAGAAGTTTCCTTAGAAGGAAAAATTAGTATAAATAAGAGTAGGAGGTATTGGATATTTTGTCTTGGACATTATTGTAATAGAGCTCTACTCTACTGGAGGTTTCCCCCTTGAAGAGGAAATTGAACATTTCTATCTCTAATAAAGGTTCTCTTTCTAGTGTTATTCTAGTATTGTTCTAGCTTAGTGCTAAATATTTCAATTCCTCATATTATTGTTCATCTGGTATATTGCATGTGGTATCAGATCTCCTTCCTGGGAAGAAACTGTGGGGAAAATTGTTTTTCAGGGTAGAGACGTATTCTGGAATATTTAATCTACAGAGACTAGTCGTTTTATGCATAAACCCGTGGTCGGGGACTCATACACATGAGAACTACAAGTGGTAGTCAAGCGCACATTTTTGACCACCCTTGTAACCTTTGTTGGTACCCCTTCGATTGGTATTGCATCAGACAACACTAATATATAGATCGTCCTAGATATCCTGAATCCCTCCATAGATAAACCAACTGGCCACCTGACTGCTATAGTTCCACTGAAAACAACACTCGGGAAGATATTCTCTAGTACCTATGTAGTTGGGTAGTACGACTAAGGGCACCTTCTATCCTTCTTAGTTGGTGACTTGAGATATTGGGCTGAGTGTTATTGTTGGACCCCACACGTATATTAGAGATCTATAACATAGGGAAAACCCTTGTCTATATAAACCTTGAATTTCCTAACCCTTGGGATAGAAACATCAACAAAATATACAAGATCTATCACGAGGCAACTGTATCTCCTACATTATAGTTGCAAAATTCCTACACATTTCTTCTTGTTAAGTAGTGGTACCCTTCATTTTTAAGTCACTTGTTTTAGGTGGACCCAACCCTTTTCGGGATGCCCTTATTTTATACCTATCCCAATGCATTCCTCTCTTTGCCTTGATCACCCGAGTACCTATCAATTTTAGGCCCATATTTTTGTCCTAACACCTCCTCTGCTACTTAAGCCTCCACCATGCCTACCACCCGCTCTCAGTCCCAAGAAACCTTGGAGGATAAGGTGTCCAACCTAGAACAACAAATGGACTCCATCAACACCACCTTACAAGTTGTCCCTGACAAGAAATCCCAAGATTTGGAGCAACTCCTCAAGGGTAAGAATGTTGAGCCCACTCTTGAGGACCCTCAATCTTCCAATTATGAGTATACTCACTCATCCCACTCCCGTTGGGTTTCTCCACCCTCTTGGAATAAAGTTCCCAAAGTTGACATGCATAAATTTGATGGGTACAACCCCACCGGATGGGTTTCTCAAATGGAACAATACTTCTCCCTTCATGATATTCAGGATGATGACACAAAAATCCATGTAGGGGTTTTTTACTTCGATCAAGAATCTTGGAAGTGGTGGCAGTTCCATAAGAAATGTTATATAGACATTGAATATCAAGGGATACATCAAATATAGGCCAATTATGGTGTTGATTGATAGTGGTAGCACCCATAATTTTATTCATCACGTGCTTGTTGAAGAGACCCATTGCTTTGTCTGCCATGTTTCTAATTTTCTAATTTTCATCGCTAATGGTGGTATGATGAAGTGTGGGGGGCATTCTAAGAATATAAAACTCCAAATGGGTGATTGTCATCTGAAAACCCACTTGTTATATATTCCCATGGGAGGTTGTGATATAGTTTTGGTTGTGGAATCCCTTCGCACTCTGGGACCAATCACAATGGATTATCAAGAGTTATATATGAGCTTCACCTAAGAGTATCACTTCTATACCCTCTGATGTCTCCAAGTGGGCTCTCCTAAAATCATCAGTTCTCATAGGATGGAAAAATTGTTGAAGAAATGCCACCATGGTGTGATTTATCAATTTCATGCCATCCAAGTCACTGTTGAGGCCTCTCCAATAGTCCCTCCTATCCTGTAAGTAATCTTGGACAGGTACCCCAAGGTATTTGAATTTCCAATGGATTTACCTCCTTCCAGGGGTGATCATGATCATAGCATCCCTCTCCTTTCATGTAGTCAACCCCAAATGTACATCCCTACAAGTATCGATTTGCTAAAAAAAATGAAATAAAAAATATGGTGCAGGAATTACGGGAGCTGGGGGTAATTATCCCCAGTACTAGCCCCTATTCTTCTCCTATGATGATCATCTTAAATAAAGAAGGTAATTGGTGCATATATCCTGATTTTTGTGCCTTAAATAAATTGACCATCAAAGATAAGTTTCCCATTCCTATCATTGATGATCTGTTAGATGAACTCCAAGGTGTCTGTATCTTCACCAAATTAGACCTACGCTTTGGTTATCACCAGATCTAGATAAAGGAGGTATATATTCCAAAGACTACTTTTAGAACTCCTGAAGGACATTATGAATGCTTGGTCATGCATTTTGGCCTTTGCAATGCCCCATCCACCTTCCAAAGTCTCATGAACAAAATATTGAAACCTTACCTTCATCAGTTTGTCCTGGTTTTGTTTGATCACATCCTCATCTACAACCACACTTAGGATAACCACCCTCTGCATGTGGACACATTTCTTCATTTTATTCATCACAACCAATTGTTCTTCAAAAATACCAAATTTTCCTTTAGAACCAATGAAGTGGAATACTTGGTGTTATCACTCTCTAAATTTTCTTGGCTGCAACATAAAATCTCAGAGGTAACCACAAACCTACTTTCAGAGTGGAAGTTAGCCTTATGCCAGTCCAGAGAGGGTTGTCTCTTAAGATTTTTTCAATCAATACAATGGTTGTTTTCTATGAGAATAAAAAGAGTATGAAACTGTTAGTAGGGTTGAGAGGAACATCTACTGGGCATGGAGTCATAAGGAAAATCAATTCAAGGTTTTCATAACTTGGTAGAAAAAATTTAATCTCAAAGGAAAGACAACCAACTATTGCTAGACATAAAATATTAAAATATGGATAGATGAAAAAGGAAACATTCAAATTCACACAAAGCATCTGGCTTAGATGAATTATGCATAAACTTATCAATCTAAAAATGAATATTTGAAATAAGATATATACAAAGAATATCAGAATGATTTATGCATCAACAATTTCTCATTCAAACATAGAAGAATATAGTTAATGATAACAAATAAAGAAAGCACATACACTAGTAACATTGAGTACAACAACTAAACAAAGAAATATCTGAGCAAAATCTTCAAACACTTGTCTGCAACCCTTTCATTAATATTCATAAAATATTACAAAACCAACAATCTTCTTACTCAACTCTCGAACCCTTCTATTGTATTTTTCATTAGAATAAATATAATTACACTTCATATTGATTCCATTAAGTGGAAATAGTTTTTTTTTCTTACCCAAAAAGAAGTTACAAATGATAAACTACTTTATTAACAAGTTTTCAACTAAATTGCCACGAGTTCCTACAATTTAGGGTTTTAGTTTTTGAGTAACTTATACACCCTAATACATTTATGTTACATATATTTAATGGAAAAATGGTTGAATTATCCAATATTGGTGCTGACATATCAAAATCATCCCATCTGTCAACTAAACATACTCATTTATGTGATGACTAGTGATTTCACAACAATCAGAAAATTTTTCTTCGAAATCTCGGTTTGAGTAGTTTCGCAGCAAAAATTGTTGCAAAATCTCTGTTTTCATTTGTTGGTGTTTAAAACTACTTCAAAATTGATCCAAACTGATTAGATAACTTCACAAAACAAAAAATAACATGACTTACACTAAGTTCTATCAAATTATTCCATTGCAACCTGGGCTAGAAAGTCCATATTCCTTTTTTCCATTTGTTCCTTTATCAGTATGTCCTTTGTCTACAATAACCTATTCTGCTTGTATAGATTTTTCACTTGTTTGTGTAGGGGTAAATACCTCTTTACCATTAATTTTCCTTTCTCCAAATCTTCTTCACACACGTCCAAATGTTTTGCTATCCTTTCTTTCATTTGCTTGTTTTCTTCCCTTAGTTTTACAATTTCAGCTCGAGCCTCCTTCAACTATTTCTTTAATATTTTAGCTGTCATGTCTTATTTTTATGGAGGAGGTTGAAACTCAACCAATTCCTCAATAAAACAATGAACATTTGTCTCATATTTGGTCTTTTCAACATGGATATTCTTTCTTACTGATGATCTAGTTACAGGTCTGCCAATATTTTCTTTGTCAAGTACTTCTGGACTAAACCTCACTTTTTTGCCTGATGTAGGATTTTATTCTACAACATAATTAGTTTCAAGAGAGGGAAATGTTTCATCTGTAGGAATTTCATCTATAGGATTTTCATCTACATGATTTTCATCTACAAGATTTTGTTTCTTTGTTGCAGACCTGGTGAATGGTTTCTTGGGTTTTGTCACTTTTACTTCTTTAGGAGGGAAAATGATTTTTTTACCTTTTACCTTTCTTCTTTTACTTTCAAGGGTCTCCTCAATGTATATAGTTGTTTCAACACCTTGGAAATGATTTTTACCCACTTTTATGGATCCTTTGCTAAGAGAGATATTGGTTATAGTCTCAGGGGTTTCAATCACAATAAGTCATTCTTTTTCATCTCCTCTTTTCCTTTTCAAACCACTAGAGACTGCTTTATTACTTGTAGAAGGAGTATTTCCTTAGGATGGTGGGGAACTAATAGTTTCTGCACAAAATCTTGATGCAACTAAAAAATAATTCTATTCTCTCTTTGCTTTCTTAAGTTCTTCAAATACCAACAATTTAATGAGACTGAAATGGAACAAACTCGACTCAACTTGATTAGATTTATCTTGTATTTTGTCATACATTTTCCCAGAGCTTCTAGAAATATAATACAGGAGGTTTAGGGATTTATTACCTGTAAAGTGCATGAGCAATTTGATATGGTACATGTATACCTTGTTGAAACCCCCTTCACATGTGAAGTATCTTTGTATTACCCTCAACAACTTATCATGGTGTTCTAGCATGTAGCTCCTACGCACTCCTTTTGACATGTTCTCATTTTGAAATTATGCTTTGAAATAGTCATTGCAATAGGAGGAATCCGAAGGTGTTCCCTTAAACCACCTCTCACCTTGCATGGGTATCCCTGTTGATGAGGAAATTGTCTATTCAATGACTTGAATCTCCAATGATCCAACCTTTGTTTTAACCACATCAAAATTTAGGGAAAATTTCGTATCCACCTCCATGTGTCCTCTCTATAGCTTTTCACAAAATGTGAGGCATCCTACTATCTATACAGATTCTCTAAAATAGGATTTGAGTCTAGTAATTGCAAACCTTGGGGTTTGACTATCACTATGTCACCTCCCTTGTGCACTTTCTTCTTGTTGTTGTTTTGATCCATGGTTGTTTGTGAAGAGTACCAAAATGATGGTGGGTGTATAGGGTATCAAATATTAGACAATATGCAGAGGAAACCTGGTTTATTAGGGTTTATTTGGAAGATTGAGCTACAAGGATTTAGCAACATGGATTTTGCTTCGAATGAGATGGTACAACTTTGATAGGATATTAGGGTATTAGCACCCGAGGAATATGAAACAAAAAATGGAGTTTAAATGGTGTCCAATGATCAAGAAGGCCTTTAGGAATTAGCATTAGGTTGAGCTAATCCAATGATTTCATAGGAGACAGGCAATTTCGCAGTGCGTGTAGTTTCACAATGACTGTAAGGAATTTCACAACAAGTTAAAAATTCAACATTTTAAAAGAGGAAACTCCACATGACTTATAAAACTTGATTTGAAAAAATTGTACCAACTTTCACGACCTCATTCCCATGATTTCCTGACTGTTATGGAAAGATTTAAAGTGATTTGACATGATGGCTCGGTGGCTGCAAAAATCTAGGAGATTTTGTAGCGCATTTGAAACTAATTGGTTACACATTTTGAAAAGGAACAAAATGGATTGGGAAATATATGACACTTTTAGTACACATGTAAACTTGCTCACATGACCTTATTATGACATGAAACTCACCCTCACTAATGATGACATATGATCTTGTAACAAACTGAATTGACCTTGGGATAAGACTGACCACTTTAAATATGACTTGGAATGAAACTCTAAGCCCCTAGACATGACTCAATGTAAACTAACATGAAACATAAGTGAATGAACTCAAAAACTATTGTCATGGAACACTGATCCTAGGAACTTGACACATGGTTTTTGAGAAGCCAATACATGACCACATGACTCAATCAACAAAACCAATTGTTTTGAATTTGTAAATTAATACCCCCTTGTTATCAAAGTAATCGGTAAGTGAGGACAAAAACAGATTTCCCTAGTTTCACCCCAAAACTAGAACAAAACAAGAAAGAATATAAAACTTTCCCTAAGTTTTAATTATCAAGCATACTAACTAACAAGAGATAAATGACATACCTTTTAATCGTTGTTTGTCCTCACTATTGTCATCCTCGCTCTGTTCCAAGGATTATGGGATGCTGAACCTGTAAAAAGACACAAGCGAACAAAGTGAAAGAAACAACGTATGCTCAACAAAACCTATGTATGTGATCAAAGAGTCATAAAATAAAATAAGAACAATTTTATGGGAAATAAATATATTTCTTTATTAGATATATGAAAAGGATAATACAATCGATTCCTTGATATTGTAAGGTCCCTTCCAACAGTTCCTTGCTTCCCACACACATATTTCTCCATGGATTCTGAGACCAACAATCTATCTTGACAAAGCAAATCCCAAAGCTACAAAAATTACTCAAGCTCACACCAAAATCTAGCCAACTTTACCAAGATACCAAAAAAACCCTCTCCATGAGAGCTCCTCTCCTTTTATAAGCTGAAGAGGATAAGGTGAGGAGGTTAGGATGATCCCACTAAATTAGAAAAGCAAGTAAGATCCAAACCAATCGGAGGCCACCTCACTAGAGAAGCTTCTCCTTCTAGAAGCATCAAGAAGATAATCAATTTTCTCACGTACGGAAATCGTCACACCCCTATAACTGAACAGAGTGCGACGACGTTGTAGGCCAAGTTTAGTACAAAAAGCGATGATCTAGGATGACCACACCCCTAACATTAGGCAGGGTGCAGCGATTCTCCTTAATAGGGTTTTTACAAAGGAAAAGACAACTTCTTCTCTCAGGCAAAGTTCTTATCCATTCTTTCTTTAGGAATTCGAGCCACTGATCCTTCTAAAGAGAAAGAATAGGTTTACATCATTAATGGTCATAGGGGTGACGAAAATAATGTGTAACACCCCTAACACTTGGGACACATTGTGGGTCGAGAAGGGGTAAAAGTGGACCCCAAAAATATACAAGCTATGCAGGAGTGGTCATGACCCATGACTTAAAAGAACTTAAGGGGTTTTCTCTGTCTCACAACATATTGGAGGAAATTTTTCCACCATTATGGAAAAATTTCTAAGCCCTTGACCGACCTTCTTAAGAAGAATGAATTTCATTGGACACTTGTTGTTGAGCAAGCCTTCATATATTTAAATAGGGCCATGTGCACTACTCCTATCCTAGCTGCTCCATACTTCAATAAAAACCTTTGTGCTAGAATCATATGCTTCTAACACTAGTCTAGGTGTAGTGCTCATACAAGATGGTTGACCTGTGGCCTTTACTAGCAAAGCATTGAGTGGCTGCAATCTAGGAAGATCTACATATGAAAAACAAATGATGGCCATTCTCCATGTGGTGCACACATGGCGGGCATATATTTTGGGGCATCATTTTCATATCAAAACCGATCACCATAGTATGAAGTATTTCTTGGAGCAACGATTATCCTTGCCAGAACAAAACAATTGGCTAACCAAAATGTTGGGTTATGATTATGAAATCATATATAAAAAGGGAAAATACAATATAGTAGTAGATGCATTGTCTAGGAAACATGAGGAGGAAGGATCCCTCTTTTTCTTATCCTTACCGGTCCCTGATTGGATTGAAGAAGTATGCCAAGAGTGGCTAAATCAAGTAACTCTCTGCTAAGTAATTCAATGCCTTCAAGATGACCCTGATACTCCCATCGGCTACACTTGGCAGGACAATATTCTTAGATATAAGGATCGCCTAGTTCTATCACCCTCATCGACACTCAAGTCGATTCTCTTAAATGAGTTGCACTCATCAACTATTGAAAGTCATTTTGGATTCCAAAATACCTATGCTTGTGCCCGTTGTTCTTTTTTTTGCACATGCATGAAGAAGGATATCCTTGACTTTGTCACCGAATGTGACTTGTGCCAATGTAATAAAGGTGAAACTATCAAGTATCTATGACCTCTCCAACCCCTACCCATTCCAAATTCTATGTGGAAATACATCTCCATGGAATTTATCGTGGACCTTCCTAAAGCTGGGAACAAGTCAGTCATCATGGTGGTGATTGATCACCTCTTGAAGTATGCTCATTTTTGTGCCTTACCCCAACCTTTCACACTGAAACTAGTAGAACATATTTTCCTTGATCATATTTTCAAGTTACATGGCATGCCCGCCTCTATTGTATCTGATTGTGACCAGAATTTCACCAACACATTTTGGCAAGAGCTATTTAAATTGCAGAGCACCCAACTAAACATGAGCACAAAATATCACCCCCGGTCATAAGGTTAGATAGAAGTAGTCAAAAAATGTTTGGAAACTTACTTGAGGTGTTTTCATTTATACAAAAACATCAATGGGTGCAATGGATCCCCTTGGCCGAATGGTGGTACAATACGTCCTATCATATGAACACTAAAATGACCCCATATGAAGCAGTGTATGGCCAACTCCCACCTACAGTCACTACTTATGTTCCAGGAACATAAAAGTTCCAATATATTGATACAATGTTTCACGGTCGAAAAATCACTCTAGAGGCTCTAAAGGATAACCTCCACATGGACCAAAATATCATGAAGCAACATGTAGACCAACATCATTCATAAAGGTTTTTTTTAGGAAGGTGATAAGGTGTTTCTCAGGCTCTAACCTTACAAACCAAAATCTCTCAAATCCCAAAGACATCACAAGATATCACCCAAGTTTTATGGGCCCTACCATATCATCAAGCGTATTGGATAAGTGGCCTACAAATTGGCCCTTCCAGCTACTTCCAAAATCCATTTGGTGTTCCATGTTTCATGTTTGAAGAAAGTGGTCAGACAAAATTTCAAGGTTCAAACCATCCTTCCTGAATTAGATAAAGAAGGATCCCTTTGGCTCCAACTAGAAGAAGTCCTCAATTTCCGTGAACATCAATTGCATGGTAGAACTATCAAGGAAGTGTTGATCAAGTGGAAGGACACCTCACCAGAGGATGTGAGTTGGGAACCAACAACCATACTCTAGAAGTTTCCACACCTTCAACCTTGAGGAAAAGGACTCTTTTGAAGGGGAAGGTCATGTTAGAGACTGATCCTAAACCCTCTTCATGGGTCATTAGTTAGTAGGCTATGATTTCTATGTAGTAAAGGCCGACATTAATTAATAAGGCCCAATAAATAAAGGAGAATAATTCAATGCAAGAAGACCTAATCGAAGCTTCCACTTATAGAAAGATCTTCCTCTAGAAGTTTCCTTAGAAGGTAGAATTAGTATAAATAAGAGTAGGAAGTATTGGATATTTTTTGTTGGAGATTATTGTAATAAATATCTTCTCTACTGGAGGTTTCCCCCTCGAAGAGGCAAGTGAACATTACTATCTCTAATAAGGGTTCTCTTTCTGGTGTTATTCTGGTATTGTTCTAGATATAATCTTGTTGTACCATTACTGCTTGCTAAATATTTCCATTCCGCATATTATTATTCATCTAGTATATTGCAATGAATGCCACATGGAGATGACGTCAATAGATATGTCACAATGGTATGTTAGATATCAAATGAATAGTTGAAGGAATGAGTGTTGAAGGCTCGATGGATCGATAGCCCAGTATCACAGTTCCATAGATAAGGTTCCATATCAGATATCAGATGAGTGGAACATCATTACACCATAGACGTATCGATTGGATGGTGGTCGATTCCATTACATATGCCAGACCAATACCATAACAATTTCCAAGTTAGCATGATTGTCCATGAGAAGGACATATCATATCAGATACCATATCAGTGAAAATAAGTTAAAATATAGTATTAGAGGTTCTGACGGCCTGATAGCCTGATACCCCAGTCGCCTAGAGGTCCAGGTGACTTGACATAGTATATAAAATATTGAGAGATAGAGTGCAATGTTAACATACTGAGGGACCAATGGACTAGTGAGCCTGGTGGGTCGATATCCTGATTCCATGGTAAGCATCATGTGTTGCATTGTAATTGGGGCACGTATCATAAGAATATTGGATCACATGACTATAGGTATATTAGATACGAGAAGAATTAAAGTGAATGGTTAAAGGAATAGGGGTTCGATAGCCCAAGATGATGATAATCCTAATGATCCAAGTCTGAGGGAACTGGATCAACGTTTGAGATCAATCTGAGATCTGATCATACGATGGTTGTAAGATGAAGTTTTGTACTATGTGAGAATATGATAAATGGTTGAGATTGAATCTTAATATGATCGGACAATTGCTAAGTTTTGAGGGGTGTGTTGTGTGTTTCAAGCCTTGGTGGTATTGATATGCTAAGAAGAAATATATGGATGAGATCAAAACATGGAAAGATCAAATAACTGTTGAGCATTGAGATCGTGTTGCTTGTTTTGGTGGGAAGAGAACAAATTGATTATTGTGATTTTATTCAAGGGATGATGCAATGGTATTTGTGCATTAATTATTATACAGAGGGACCGACGAACAGTCCATACATCAAACCAAAGAGGTTTTGAGATCGGTTTCGAAGGAGTGTTGTAGCCCAATTTTGAGGAATATTCAAAGAGATCTAGATCTGCCCCATTGACATTTTTTTTCATGTGGAAAAATACGTAGGATCATGGAATATATAAATAAAAATGCCTTGATTGATTCAAAAGTGTGATTATTAGTGTGTAAAAATAAGTGTGAGAGTTGAGTGGAACTAGAGTGAGAAGTTTTGAGATTGCAAAACTCAAAGAGGAAGCATGCAAATGTAATAATGAGAGAACTATGAGTGTGGAAGAGAAGATGATAATCATAGGTTTTTTAGGTCCCATAGAATGTAAGAAAGAGGATTGTGATCTTCTAAGGGTGGTTGGGAGGTACAAGTTCTAAGGAACTTATGAAATCATGTATATTGTGAACTGGTGGAGAGTGTTGTGATAATAGAGATAGAGAAAGAGATTTGTACAAGTGAAGGCTTGAAGCAAAGAGATGATTTGGTATTGTTGACGGTTTAATAAGATTGGTGTATCCAATATGTTAGTGCTTACATTTTGTTGATTTGGTGCTCTGTTAAGGGTATTGGTGTCTCATGTAGGTTGGTGCATGTAAATATTGTAGCTATAGGTTGGTTTCTATAGTTATTTCTAAGTTGGTGCTCAACTGATGGGATTGGTGTCTCATGTAGGTTGGTTCCTACAAGAATTGATGAGTAGGTGCTTAGTCTATGAGATTAATGTCTCCTGCAGGTTGGTTCTTGTGAACACTATAACAGTAGGTTGGTCCCTATATGATTTTGTAAATATTTGTTTTGTGGTTTTCTCCCATTTGGGTTTCCACATTAAATCCATGTGTATTGTGGATTGTTGTATATATTTATCATTAAGTTCTTATGGTTGGTAAAGTAATAAATTGATAAATATTGTAAGAAAATAAAATGCATTCTTATACTGATTCACTCCCCCTTAGTATAAGTAATGTGTGCCAAAAGTTGGTATCATAGCAAGTTCCTTCAGAAATAGTCTAGCCACCGAAAGGTGAATCCCTACAAGACACATGGATAGATAGGAAGGTTTTTCTACAAATAGATCTCCATTATTTGATTGATTTGATTATGTATTATGGAACATAAGAATGAAACATTATTTGATGGCACTTGGGTTTAACATTTGGAGTGAACTTAAGAACAATTACACAACTCTAACAACTTCACCTGTAGATACAATTGGAAACATTCCAAGTGAGAATAAATTTATGGCCATTGTTGCAATTCCGAATGGTCTGGAAGATTTAATATTTGTCAAATTCATGCATTTTTCATTCAAAAAAAGAGATGTGGGATAAGTTATAGAAAATATATGAATGGGATGACAAGGTGAAGAAGGAAAAATTAGAAACCCATAGAAGACAATTTGAGACCCTTAAGATGAATGAAGAAGAAAATATTGCAACCTATTATATTCATGTGGATGAGATTGTCAAAACTATCAGAGGATTGGGTGAAGATGTTAAAGACACCATCATTGTACAAAACGTGCTTAGGTCACTTTCCTCAAGATTCGATCCCAAGATATCTTCCATTGAATAAGTACATGACCTTGATAATCTGACAATGGATGATTTGAATGGAATCCTCACTACATATGAGATTAGGATAGAATAGGATAAGCCAACAAATCCATCAACGAAGGAAGTAGCCTTCAAGGAATCAAATAAGATAAAGACAAAAGAATACAAAATGAATGACAACTCAGATAGTGAATAAGATGTTGAAGAAGCTAACTTTGTTAGAAAACTCACGAGACAATCAGGAAAATACAAAGGTAAGCTTCCCTTTAATTTTTTTTTATTGTGGATTAGTACACTTTGCTAATAAATTTCCTTATGCAAAGAGTAGAAATAACAATGAGAAAGAATATTCCAGTTTCAAAAATTACAAGAAGGACAAGACTGAAAAGAGGAGAAAGTTCTACAAACAAAATAATAATCTATATACCAATGAGGAAAACAACTCTTCAGATGACAATGATAGTGAAACACAAGAAACCCTCTTCATTGGTATAGAAAAACATACATATTTCCTAGAAAATAGAGACATGTATTCAATAGAATAAGACAATCATGAGATTGATGCAGAAGTAGATCTTGAAGAAGAACTCATTAGTGCCTTAGAAGAAATAGACAGACTCAAAGAAAAGAATAGAAAGAAGAAAAAGGAATTGAAAAAATATGAAGAGGATGAACATGATCTTGAAGAAACAGAGAAGACAATTATCATCTTGAAGACTCAATTAGAAGAGGCAAAGAGGATAGAAGAAGTGGTGAGAATTCAACGAAAATAAAAGGAAGAAAATTGTGAGAAGCTAAAGGATGAAATTGTTTCCTTAAGAAAGGAACTATAGAAAACTAATGATCTTTTAAATAGAAGCTTGAATTTTGGAAATAGTACATAAATATTAGATAATATTCACCATCATAAAAGATAACCACTTATCAAGACATGTCTTGGTTATGACTACAATCAGAATACCCTTGAAGAAGATGCAGACCCTATTTCACTAGAAAACAAAATTGAGGAAAAGCATGAAAACTATGTAAATGATCCTAAAGGTTCCAACAACAAGGAAAGAAGTCATAACCAACAATATACTAGTATTCCACTCAATAAATACAAGGATGAGTTCATAAGAATTTCTCCATCAAGAATACCTTTCACAACCAGGTATCAAAACATTTTTCTTGGTTATTTCTTTTCTTGCAAAAAATTTGGTCACAAGGCAGTAGATTGCAAAGCTTGTGGAAGAAATGATTATTTGATAAATAAGAGTAAAATATCTCACAATAATTGCAAGGATAACCATGAGAACAACAAGACTAGATGTTTTCATGGACCTATCGATAGAAACTACAATCCATTTTCTCCCCTACATTACAAAGTTGAATGTTACAAATGCAATAACTATGGACACATATCATGAGACTGTAGAAGAAACATGACATAATTTTCTAAACAAGAATATTCGAAGGTATGGAAGAGAAAACAAGAAAAGGAAAATAAGGAAGAATATGAATCAAAATGGCATGCATGAAACAAGGAACAAAATACCATCACTAGAAAAAATAAAGATACTATTTTTTTTTGGAAGAGGAAATAGGAACACAAAGAACATACATCCATGCCAGCACAGACTGCATTCCTAGCACAAAATGAATAATTATCTCACATAACTAGTGGGCTAAAGTTTGTGAATTGTGTGACCAGGAAAATGGTTTCATGTAGAGATGGAATTCTTTCTCTTGTTTTCAATCAGACCAAGGCAGTAAATCAACATCATGAAAATACATTTGAGGAGAAATTGATAAGAGAGGAAAAAGATGTTGATATCTCTAAAGATAAGGAGACACTTTTGAAAAGGATGGGACATGTATGAGAATACCATGAAGTTGACAGTGAAGTTGTTGTGAAGGAAAATGAACTAGTCTTGAATGATGGGAGAAGAATGTTGATAAAAGAAAGAAGAAAGTGATTTCAACAAGTTCAAATAATCTCAAAAGAAGATGACAAAGAGAGACTTCAAGCATTCAAAGTTGATCAACCAAGTGAAGAATCCAACAAGCTTAAGAATAATCCACAGAGGTATGAAAAAGTAGAGAAAAATAAGAAGGTACACAATAAATAAGCTTATGCAAAGATGTTGATGAAATGTGAAGTTGAAGCACTCAAAGAGGAGAAGAATGGAGAAATTCTTCCAAAATTTTAAAATCATCACCATTGCAATAAGATTATGAGAATAATTTCTTTCTTCAAATTTTGGAATAAGTTTCTGCAAGGCTGATAGGAATAGACTGCCAGAGAGAAGTTGAGATGATTTTCACTTACAAGTATAATTCCACCATGACATAGAAGAGAATAGTTGATCAATAAATAAATGAATCACAAGAACAAATAAAAAAAAAGAATGTATATCATTGAAATGAAGAATTACTCATAGGTTCATAGAGAATGTGTATCGACACACATAAGAGAAACATAAACCACTAAGATCAGAAGTCAGAAGACCCATTAGAAGATATGGAGGAATATAGTAGCTTGAAGAATCAAAGAACATGGAGATTTGATAATTTGTAGATGGAAAACAAAAAAATAATGGAAGGAAATATCCAAAATATAAAGAATTGGTCACATAAAGTAAATCGATGACATTTTTTGTTATGTATTCCAATTAATTGGAAGAAAAGGATAGTTGAGAAATAAAGATGTAATGATGATACCTAAATATGTTGATATAAACTGATGCAAGTTTTCCATTGGAATTAATTGTATGAAGTGTATCTAATGAAAATGATGTTACAACAAAGATCCTGCGATTAAACAACAAGGATTTTATGGAGAAGCACAAGCTCAAGGGGTGTTGCAGAAAACATGAAGGTTGTTGGTTGTAGAGCAGAAAATGAAGAGTACAATGTAAGGGGGAGAAAATCCCCTTGCCATTGATGTCAAAGGGGGAGAGAGAAAAAAAAGAAAAATAAAGGGGGAGACTTGTAGATAGGGAAGATGTCAACTTAGAAGAGAGAAAAATTATGAGAACTATATGGTTGCAAACTGGAGAAGTTTAATATTTACTAAGTGTTTCCATCAATGACAAAGGGGGGAATTGTTGAAATTGATGTCATTGATGTCAAAGGTAAATAGGAATATGACAGTCATTGATTACATTGATGTCAAATATAAAGGGAGATTAATTCTTATCATTGATTCCAAAGACAAGGGGAGACTACTCATTCCAAAAGAGAAGATCGAAGAAGCACCCAAATTGTATAACCATGACAACAAAGGAATGAGGAGGATGAAACGACCCTACAAATAGAGGGATGGGATCGAGGAAGTGAATATCTCTATGGTAGAGCGATCATAGTTTGAAGAAAGTGACAACCTCGTGAAAGAGATTTGTTGTAGAGTAATCACGATCTGTAGAAGACCAAGGGTGCACAAAAAGCTCAGGCATGTATTGAAGCGCTAAGTAGATCCAAGTGGCCTGAATTGAAGTAAACACACACAATTTTCTCTTGAAGGTTTTATAATGAAAAGGAATTGTTACTAAGTTTGAATAAGAACGAGAAATTTACTAAACCATGTGAAAAGGGTTAACTTATAGCAGGTTAAATCATGATCATTGATCTCTAGAGATCAACGACTAAGATCAAAGGATTGGGGACTAGTGTATATCAGATATCAGATATTGCATGAAAGAACAATGTTAAATCTTCAAGGGTTTGATTGTTCTATATCCTAGTGTCATGATAGTCGGATGCCTCGGTGATCTGATATCATCATATCAGATATACTGGATGGAGTGTCAGTGAATTGTTAAAGTCTTGGGGGCCTGATACTTGGTAGGTGAGATCATATGCCACATCAACACCACATGTATAGTAATATTAGTGCCAAATCAGAGGGATTCCACGTCAATACCAAGCCAATACATAGAATTATCGATGGGCCAGTGGTGAATGCCATGACATCTACCACACCAACACCATAACAACTTCCAAGTCAACATGGTTTTCCATGAGGAGGACACACCATATTAGATATTGGATCATGGAAAATAAGTTAAAATGTAGCATTAGAGGTTTTGGGGGCCTGATATCCCAATACCCCAGTGTCTTGGTGGTCCAAGTGAATCAAGATAGTATATCTAATATTGGGAGATCAAGCACAGTGTTAATATCCTGAGGGCATGATGGGATGGTGAGCTCAGTGGGTCGATATCCCAATGTTTTGGTAAGCACCATGTGTTGCATTGTAATTGGGCCATTAACACAGAATCCCCTTCTCTCCTAAGGGTTTCTCGACCTCTCGTTCTTGTATATTCAAACTTTTGAGTCGAATTGAATCTACGGGCCTTCAATAGACCCTGAATACTCAACACATAGGTCCCTTTTGTGTGTTACCCACATGGTCGAATCACATGTGACTCTACCCTCCGACGCTCTTGGAAACACCAAATAGGTGAGCACTAGCCACACACTAATCTCTCCTCCTAAGTGACCACAAGCTATGATCGTGGACCAACCCTTCGTGATTTCAAACTTTGGAAATATCCTGATTTCCTACTTCATTCTTTCCGAAGTACTTTCCTTTGAATCTCTGGATCTCGTGCCACGTGTCTTCTTGGATTTTAACAACCCCACTATATTTTGGGTTTCGTGACTTCGTGAAACTCTTATTCACCTCACGCACAAACCTCTGGACCTCTGACTTCCGTACCTCCTAATCTATTGCCACACGTTGTCCTCACATCCAACGGTTAAGATTAATTCATGAATTCAAACTTCGCGAATATCATCTTACAACACCTCCAAAATTCCCAAACTATGAACTGCCGAAAAACCTTACGACCAACCTCTGTGTTGTTATCCTAGATATGATGGTCTAGAACAATTTTCCTCCCTCTCGAATGGATTTCATTCGTGGGTTCTGGGAAACCTTAAAGGATTCTCCCCTTTTAAATATTTCTCATTGCTCTCCCTTCTGAGCTTATTTTCCTCGACCTTCTTCATCCCTCAAAACACTTTCTTTGACACTTAGTCAAAATCTCGACCTGTGCACGTCTTGAAATAGGTTTTCCTCCACACTCAACTTCTCTGTGGGTGACTGCGCACACTCTACAACTAAATTCACGTTACTCCTCCTGAGCCTATGAGTCTAAGCCTCTGTCACGCACTCCTTGCGGGCGCTATGCACTCTTTGCATACATAAGTTTCACATTGTCTCTTCTGAGCTTCGAGTCGAAACAGACTTGGTCACGCACACCTTGAGGACACTATGCACACCTTGCACTTGCTCAATGAAGAGAAAAAATTGAAAATTATTCAATATTCACAATGACTCATACATTCAACCATTTAAATGCGTTCATAAACCACAAGAACAATAAATAAAAAAGAATTTCAAATAAATAGAAAGTCTACCATTCATTCATCTAGATAGACACAACAACAACATACATTTGGGACAATGATCCTCTGTTATATTCATTCAACAATCATATACATGGATTCATACGTTGTTGTTAAGCATTCTACAACCTATACAATAGATTCAGCAACTCATCCACAACTAAAGAGCCAACAACTACTACAATGGGAATATATCCAATAGATTCAACAACCTCTTCTCGGAAACAATACAAAGATTTATACAAGAGATCTCTTCGATCCTTTTCCTCCAACTATTATAGGCTATCCTATCAAATTAAAAGCATTCAACTACTTAACATTTATTACAATAAATATTCGAGTCAAACATATAAGAGAGAAAGCTCCAGATCTATACTAAAATATTCAACATTAAGGCAAAATACATTCCCTCATTTATCTTGTGTGATTACTCAGCCTCTGATCATTAAATATGTTCATAAATCAAAATATTCCCTAGATATTACATTAATACGCCAACTTTGGAATTCAAAATATTTCAACATACGTGCTAGTGCGCCCAACATTCCTCCACACGTGATTTTTTCGTGATGCTCCTACATCAGCCTTGCATCGCAAGAAGATTGGACCATGTCCTTACAAGTATATCAAATACTAGAAGAATGAAAATGCATGGTTAAAGGCATGGGGGGGGGGGCATAGGATTGGTGATCATGATGTTCACAGGAATTGGATCAACACTTGAGATCAATCTGAGATCTGATCAAGAAATGGATGTAAGTTGAAGGTTTGTACTATGTGAGAACAAGATCAATGATTCAGATTGAATCTTAATATTATCAGACGATTGTTGAGTGTTGATAGGTGCATTGTGTGTTTCAATCCCTAGTGGTCTCGATATGCTAAGAATAAATAAACATATGAGATTACACATGGAAATATCAGATGACTACTAAGAATTGATGTCATGTTGCTCAGTTTGGTGGGCAGAGAACATATCAACAATCGCTATTTAATCCAAGGGATGATCTGACTGTATTTGTGCATTAATTCTTATATAGAAGGAAAAAAACGAATATCACACATCAGACCAAAGGGTGTTTGAGATCAATTTTGAAGGAGTGTTGCAACCCAATTTTGAGGAAGATTCAAAGATATATGGAGCCTACCCCATGGACATTTTTTTTTATATTTGGACAAATGCATTGGAGAATGGAGGATGTAAATAATGATTCCTAGAACGATTCAAAAGTGTGATGATGAAAGTGTAAAAGGAAGTGTGAGCGTTGAGTGGAAGAAGAGTGATAAGTTCTGAGATTGTAGAACCGAAAGAGGAAGAATGTGAATGTAAGAATGAGAGAGTTGTGAGTGTGGAAGAGAAGATGAATATCAAAGGTTTTAGGGTCCTAGATAATGTAAGAAACATGAATGTAATCATCTAAGGGTGTCTGGGAGGTGCAAGTTCTAAGGAAATTATGAAACCATCCAAATTGTGAACTGGTGGAGAGTGTTGTGGCAATAGAGACAAAGAAATAGATTTGTACAAGTGAAGGCTTGAAGAAAAAAGATGATTTGGTACTATTGACAGTTTAAGGAGATTGGTGTTGCAAGTAGGTTAGTGCCTACATATTAGCGATTTGGTGCTCAACTAAGGGGATTGGTGTCTTATACAGGTTGGTTCTTACAATTATTGTAGCTATGGGTTGGCTACTACATGTATTGTTGAGTTGGTTATCAGCTGAGGGGATTGGTTTCTCCTGTAGGTTGGTGCCTACAAATATTGTAGTTGTAGGATAGTTCCTATAGGCATTGCTTAGTTGGTGCTCAGTTGAGGAGATTGGTGTCTCATGTAGGTTGGTGCATGCAAACATTGTTAAATTAGGTTGGTGACTACATGATTTTGTAAATATATGTTTTGTGGTTTTCTCCCATTTGGATTTCCACGTTAAATATTTGTGGATTGTGGATTGTTGTATATATTTATCATTAACTTCTTATGGTTGGTAAAGTAATAAATTGATAAATATTGTAAGAAAAGAAAAGGTATCCTTATATTGATTCACCCCCCTTCTTAATATAAGTGTGAACATGTTGCATTGCATTGATTGCAATGTCTATAGTTTAAAATATATCATTGGTTTGTCTTGAACGTAGACTAACTCCAAATACTACAATTAATGCACTTTTGGAAGAAAACAATGATTACTCAGTTGGCATTTTTGCAGCAATTATTTCAGGATGTCTTCAAAACAATTGTCAAATTGAAATGCATGTGAAAGAGGGTTGAACAACACAATATGGAATTTCCACAATAAACATTTGAATACCAACATCCTTTTTATTCAGTTTGTTGAATTGCATTTTCAATTTGATATTTTTGCATATTTCATATTTCAATGTTTCTTTGATAACAAATATTTATGTTTATGCAATGTTTGCTAGGTTCACTTGAATGACATTACAAAAAAAAATATTCTGAAGTCCAAGAGCTCATATTAGTAGGGAAAAAAACCATGATACTTTTCAAAAACATGGTTATAAATGTCCCAAAAGAATCTTACAATATATGAACAACTCTGTCTACTTTCCTTGAGCCTCTCAATGACGACTCTAGAAAGTCTATTTACAAACTCTTGCAAAAATAAATGTTCATGAAATTTTTTAATTGCATGGTTACTATTCAAACATATTTGATTTTATAAATAATTTATGTTATTTTTTTTTTTGCATGTCATAGACTAACAAAAAGTTTATGGTCCAACAAATATATTGTAGGTTACTACAATGCTTAGGCTAGCTAATGTTTGTTTTTCTCCATTCAAACCATTTTGCAATGAATGTAAACAACTTGTTAAAACAATGTATTTTTCAATAGATGGCATGTTATAGTGCACATAATGTTCTCACAAAACATCATGTTAATATGTGTCGGTTGTGGAGCCTGATTATCTTCTTGATTTATAGGTCTTTTACTTTCAGCTGTGTTTATACCCCATGAAGTATTTACACCCCAGAAGTATGTACACTCTTCCACGCGGGGGAGTGCAGAGGGGGGGTACCCCCTCTGCGGGGTCTGGGGGGCCTATCCCCCCAGTTGGGGGGTCTGGGGGCAAGCGGGCCCCCAACAGGGGTTCGGGGGCAGCGTCCCCCGATGGGGGTTCTGGGGCGAAGCCCCCAAAGAAAAAATTTCCTTGTAAAAGTATATTGTAATTTCATTGTAAATCTAGGCCGTTCATTATAAGGTCGCAGATCTAACGATAGAGACTGTGCTAGGGTTTTTTTCCCTAGAAGGCAACCCTCTTTTATGAGGGAAATGTATCGCGGCTATGGATGGTGGTGAATATTGTATTCTGAGAGAGGAGACTGTGAGAGAAAGAAGAGGAATTTACATCAGGTTTTACTGTAGGTTGTATCCCTTCATTTGCTGGATAATAATAAAGAAAGGACCTGACAATTTCTCTGGTGGACGTAGCCCACACTGGGTGAACCACGTAAATCTATGTCTCTCTTGTATTGTGTGTCTTCTGTGTTTTGTTTCTGCATTTGTTTTATTTTATTTCTTCGCGGTCCTATTTTTCTAACAACTGGTATCAACACATAAGGTAACTCACAGGAAAAGAGGGTTCCTGGTTCGAGTGGGAGCAATGTTCGAAGATGGAAAGTTTAGGGTCGAGAAATTTAATGGCCAAAACTACCAGTTATGGAAGATGCAAATGGAAGACTATTTATATCAGAAGGATCTATTCCTACCATTGAGCGGAGTAGCAAAGAAGACGGCGGCCATGAAGGACGAAGAATGGGAGATTCTTGACAAAAAGGCTCTAGGAACAATACGATTGAGCCTGGCAGCATTGGTGGCTTTCAATATTTCGAAAGAAAATACAACGAAGGGTTTTATGGACGCGTTGTCCAAATTGTATGAAAAACCCTCAGCGTCGAATAAGGTATTTCTAATGAAGAGATTATTTAATATGAAGATATCAGAAGGTGGGTCTGTTGCAGATCATTTAAATGAATTTAATACGGTTACTAATCAACTA
>ML789945.1:101756-118696 GCA_009831015.1 Picea engelmannii
ATCTTGAACAGTTAGATGTAAAAACAACTTTTCTCCATGGGGATTTGGAGGAAGAGATTTATATGCAGCAGCCACAGGGGTATGAGGTCAAAGGGAAGGAGAATTTGGTATGCAGGTTGAAGAAGAGCGTGTATGGCCTAAAGGAAGCTCCAAGGCAGTGGTATCTGAATTTTGACATGTTTATGACAGAACAGGGTTATAATAGATGTCATTCTGATCACTGTGTTTATTTTAAAAGGCTAGAAAATGGAAGCTGTATTATCTTTCTATTGTATGTAGATGACATCCTTGTTGCAAGGTCTAATATGCAGGATATAAATGTGCTCAAGAAGAAATTAGCCAATTCATTTGCGATGAAGGATTTGGGTGCTGCAAAGAAAATCCTTGGTATGAGAATAACAAGAGACAAGAAAAATCGTAAAATGACATTGTCTCAAAGTGAGTACACAGAGAAGGTGTTGGAGAGGTTTAGAATGAAGAATGCAAAACCAGTTAGTACACCTTTGGCCAGCCATTTCAAATTAACTAAGGAAATGTGTCCCAAGACACAGGAGGAGATAGAATACATGTCCAGGGTCCCATATTCATCAGCAGTTGGCATCTTGATGTATGCAATGGTTTGCACAAGACCAGATATTGCACATGCAGTGGGAGTTGTGAACATGGATATGAACAATCCAGGTAAAGAACATTGGGAGGCAGTAAAGTGGATTCTCAGGTATTTGAGAGGTACTACTACACATGCATTATGTTTTGAAGGTTCAGACACTTTTCTACAGGGATATGTTGATCCAGATATGGCAGGTGATAAAGACAACAAGAGGAGCACCATAGGGTATGTTTTTACTATTGGTGGAACAATAGTAAGTTGGATTTCAAAACTGCAAAAGGTTGTTTCACTTTCAACAACAGAGGCAAAGTATGTTTATGCTACAAAGGCTAGTAAAGAGATGATTTGGTTACAAAGGTTTATGGAGGAATTGGGAAAGAAGCAGGAGAACAACAAGTTGTACTGTGACAGTCAAAGTGCCATTCACCTTGCAAAGAACTCAGCCTTCCATTCGAAGACTATGCATATATAGTTGAGGTACCACTTCATACAATCCACCTTGGAAGATGGACAATTGAAGATGGAAAAGATACACACTAGCCAGAATCCTGCAGACATGTTAACAAAGGGAGTAATCAGGGAGAAACTGAGTTCTTGCTTAGTTTCAGTTGGTCTTCAAGAACGAAGATGAAAATGAGAAATTTTCCAGGTCCAAGAAGGTTCAGAGTTCATCATATACAACAGCTGTGGAGTTGTTGAGATCAGTCTCCAAGTGGGAGATTGTTGGTTGTGGAGCCTGATTATCTTCCTCATTTATAGGTCTTTTACTTTCAGTCGTGGTTATACCCCATGAAGTATTTACACCCCATAAGTATGTACACTCTTCCACGTGGGGGAGTGCAGAGGGGGGGTACCCCCTCTGTGGGGTTCGGGGGGCCTATCCCCCCGACTGGGGGGTCTGGGGGCAAGCGGGCCCCCAGCGAGGGTTCGGGGGGAGCGTCCCTCGATGGGGGTTCAGGGGCAAATCCCCCGAAGCAAAAATTGCCTTGTAAAAGTATATTGTAATTTCATTGTAAATCTGGATCGTTCATTATAAGGTCGCAGATCTAACAATAGAGATTATGTTAGGGTTTTTTTCCCTAGAAGGCAACCCTCTTTTATGAGGGAAATGTATTGCGGCTATGGATGGTGGTGAATATTGTATTCTGAGAGAGGAGACTGTGAGAGAAAGAGGAGGAATTTACAGCGGGTTTTGTTGTATGTTGTATCCCTTCATTTGCTGGATAGTAATAAAAAAGGACCTGACAATTTCTCTGGTGGACGTAGCCCACACTGGGTGAACCACGTAAATCTATGTCTCTCTTGTATTGTGTGTCTTCTGTGTTTTGTTTCTGCATTTGTTTTATTTTATTGCTCCGCGGTCCTGTTTTTCTAACAATATGAACACTATCTACAATGTAGAGTGAAAAAAATAGATGTAAACATCAACTACACTTTTCGAGAAAAAAAATTGCAACAATTATTTCCAAAACTTATGCAAATATCATATACACAGTACAAACAAAACATCTCAGAAACTGCTTTCCTATTATAAAGATTTTCCATAAATGTAACTTTCGCAATGAAAATGAATAACATTATTGTTAATGTCAAAACAAATTAATGAATAACATTATTGTTAATGTCAAAACAAATTGACGTGGTGCATGTAAGTTCATTTGCTTTATATAATTGTTGATATCAAAAAAGTGTTTTGGAAATCATTTTGATTTTCTTCTTTCAATTTTTTTTTTTTATAATTATCTTTCTACTCCTGACTTTTGCAACCTTCTATGGGGTTCTAAAAGAAGAAGAAAAAAGGCCTGGACAATAACTAAACAACTAGATATCATTCATTGTGATTTTTTTAAATAATTTTGGTTTTATAATCAAAAGTATATATTTTAAAAAAAACTCTTAGGTACAAACTGCAAAGTCATAGTTTGGTTTAAAATGTTTTCAAAATCATCTAGATTAATATATATATTTAGATTATTGTTGTTAATATAGATTTTTGGTCTATCATTTTGATTATTCTATTTTACTAATTAATGAACACTTTATATTTTTGTTAATTGATTTTTCAACTGAAAATGCAAAGTTGTTTTATTTAGAACCAAATAATAACAAATAATAGTTAGAATTCATAAAACAATTGCATATTTAGATTTTATAATAGTGAAATGTCCAAGTCAATGTAATATGTTAACTCAATTACAAAATAATAATGATATAGAGATCTTTATTATTGCTACGTGTTTCTTTTATTTGAATGAAGAACATTTTTAGGACATAATTGACTAGTATATTCACATGTAGCATTTGGCAGGTTGGCTATTTTAAGTTGAACCTACATTGAGGTTCATTATATTGTTACATAAGAAATCAATACATTCAAATGAAAAAAAATTGAGGAGATTTTTTTGACATTTAATCTATGTTCCATGACTTAATAGTTTAATAGGATATTTTATTTATACAAAAAAAAATAAAAAAATAGAAGTTTTATTTTTTTCTAAAACTTTATCATTCTAAATACTAGAATAGTAAAGCATAAGCATGGACTAATTGCTTTCCAACTATTACTATTGCTATTTTATTTATCGAAATAACTCAAGACATGTTTATATAGCGAAGAACTTTGGTAAAAACCTTAAGTTATCATTTTATTTCTCTTTGTATTAAACCTCAAATATGTGTCTTTGGATGTAACTTTTCCTATAATTTTTTATTTTTATTTTATTTCATTTTTTAATTATCTTAACAAAATTTATATTTTTTTATAAAAAAATATAAATTAAATAAGTTGATGTATCTTACTATTTGATAAATTTGAGATTAAAATAAATCTAAGTTTGTGATACACAAACTATACATTTTTAGGATTGGTATGAAGATAAAAAGAAGAAAGGAATAAAAATTAGGATTGAGGACTATTTTTCAATGAGATAGAACTGAAATGTACATTACTACATAAAATTAATTTTGTGAGTATAATATACACTTAAAAATTGTAATTTCTATTCAATTTCTAAATATAAATTATGATTTTTTCTTTGAAAAAATACACTTTACCAATCAGCTTACACCCACGAGGTAGGTCACTACATTCAAAATTCCCATGATTTGGGAACTTTTACATCCAGCCAATTGATTTAGAATATTAGACTTTAATACCCAACTCTCTAAACTCGTGAACCCAACTAAAATTCATTAAAAAATGGATCCACAAAGTCACTATATTTCTTCATTCATTCTCTAAATGGGAAGAATGAATATAATATCTATACAATACACTTTGGATCATATCTTGAAAATTTCATCAATAGGATATAATTGAAAATTTTCTATTATCGGGTTAAAGAAATGATTTTTTCGTGTCTCTAATCTCACTATAAATTGTCATGGAGGTCCTCATTGCATTCTACCCACTGAGAACTTTCAAATGGTGGTTTGTTTTCCTCAGAGTGAGTTTTTTGTTGAAATTTATGAACTCAAAAAAGTAACGATCCAATTATTCCTTGCGAGTCAATGTGATAGACACATTAGTGCACCATGATTCACCTATGGATTTAGTAACACATGAGAATCCACTAGATACTTCTACATGGGTAATGAGAATCCAAAATCCTAACCTTAATGATTAAGAAAAGACATTAAAATCATATTAAAAAGGAAGGAAAGGGGTTCATATTCTATTATATCAATTTGATGTTCCACAAGAAAGGAATCACCAAGGGTGTGACACCTTATCTTCCTTGAAAAATGTAATTATGCACAAACTTCATATATTAATGTGATTAAGAATGTAATTATGTTTTGATTCAATATAAACACTAGAACGTTGACTAAGAGGGAACAACTTTGATAGTACTTGACATGATACACTAGAGGAAATTGATGAGGCTGAGGGAATGATTGAACAGTTATGGGAAGTGGGGTTGAGATGTATCGGTGAAGAAAAAAGGAATCTTGCACAACAAGCTAATCTATGTTTGCAAACACAAGCTACTCCTACCAGCATATAGACTTATGAGAAAACCATGCAAAAATTAAAATAATTCACAGAGCTGGTTGGGGTAGTTATTGAATATTGGTCGTGGGTACTTGCAAAGAAAATACCGATTGAAACACTCACAGGGGAATACCCTGAAACAACCCATTCAGACTATAAATGGCAGGTTGCATGTTATGTCTGCGAGAAGTCTTGAAAATCCATAGGGGGACAGAGAAGAAGACCTAGGGAGGAAAGAAAAATCAGGTAGAAAGGAAGAAGAGAGAAGAGAAACAGAGAACATAGGAGACACGGGTAAACATGCAACAAAAGAACTTAACATACAAAATAGAAAAGACTAATATATGAGTAAGAGAGAGTGGGACATGGAGGTTTGGATGCACTAATTGAGGAAAAGGAAGGAAAAGAGGATATTTCTGGAAAAAAATAGGAAGCTTTTTTGAGTTGTTGATGATCACCTTGAATAGAGAAGACCTGGATTCTCAAATTGGAGCAATACTAGGTTGTAGCTTGGTGCTTACTAGAAAGAAACCAACAATGGTAAGGGGAGTTTGTGGAGGGACAGTTGAGAAGATAAGGGAATCCATTGTGTAGAGGAAATATAGTTGAGAAACCACCTGATAAACCTGTAGAGACTCAAAGCTCAGTGGGATGTGGAAACTTCTGCTATTTCAGAGGAGGAAGGAGAGTAACCTTCCTATATCATCACAAAATTGGAACCCTAATGAGTTAGTTTCCTTGGTGGTATTATGGCTTGGAATGGGGGTGGCATGCTATAGGAAGTTATTCTGCAGTGAGGCCTAAGGTTGGGAGGAAAGGCATTCTATCCCAGTCAGTCGGGTTTGAAAATTTCTTTACCAAATAAGTGTTCATATGCTTACTGATGAAATATGTGTATGCATGTGTAAATGTCCGAACTTAAGAGAAACTTGATCATTTAAAATTCATGGTTTGAATGCATGAAAGTTCATATATGTATGTTGTTTATTCCTTCACCTATAAGCATGGAAATGATTTATTATGGATTCTTGCGTAATTGAGTATTGTATGTCTCTATATGGAACACTTTTAAATCATTCAAGAGTTACCTTGAAGTTTCAATACCTTGGAATGGCCTTAGAGTGGTTTCGAACTATTGAAAATCAGGACTGAAGTCTTGTAAAAACCTAAGAAATGGCTAAGTCCCAAAAGACTATTGTTATATCTCCATAAAATCTCGTGTTAACCCAATGAGAGATCACACATTGATATGGTCGATCAACATATCTCAACCCTTCATCAACAAAGGCACCTCGACGTGAACGACCAAGTGCTAGATATGGGTAAAGTCTGATGACATGAATAGTCGATAAAAGAACAAAAGTTGTATATATGATTATAAGATAGAGGATAAACCTGAGTTATAGATCTCTGATGCATCGTCATTGGAGGTAAGAGGTGGGTGAATTGGGATGAGCCATGAATGTCGAAGAAACAAGTAATTGACGATGCAATGAGAACTATCGATATGTCGATGGGTGAGAGGAACATCAACCATCGATCTTCCATGAGATGTTTTCACATGAGGAAGGAGGATAATGATGTCATGATGGCTATGGAATTATAGCAAGGTAGCTAGAGTGTCCTTATGATGACAGGTTTCAACTATCGGTTGGATGACGAGGGTTCGAAGAGGAAGATGATGATAGTCGATGATATTGTTGGAGATTCGACGAAGTGATCTGGACCGTTGGATCCAGTTGTATCATCGATAGAAATGTGGGAGGTTGGCATGGTCACGCTTGACCAAGGAAAGCCAACAACGATGGAGAAATCGTTGATAATGATAGGATTCAGGGATAATGAAATTGTTTTATTAGTTGAGAAATGATGTGAAATCTCCATCATAGATCTTGCAAGTCACATCCACACATCATGTAAACCATTGGTAGATGGTATTTAACTCGCATGCCAGAAGACATCACTGACGTGCTCAAAATTGTTGAGATCAAGGGTTGCAAGTCATAGGATTTTGGGAAGGTGCACTTTGGTGTATTGTCGTCAGATGTTTTTGGATAGTGAGAGAGAACCACAGGATAAGAAATCCCAATGATGGTGAAAATTGAGCAAGGGATTGGGCCCGTGGAATGATTGCATAGGTGGAAACTACCACATCAAGTGGCTTGAGTGATGAAATGTCATGTGGATGCCACATGGCAGTGAGATGGATTTTAACTATGGAAGCCCGTGAAACTTTAGGATGCCATAAATTTGATCTAGATTTCGTATTTTAGCATGGTTACGGTTGTTGGAAATCTCTTGATGAGCATAAAGATGATAGTATTCTCGGGTAGAGGTTTTGAGATAGTTAGGGAAAGCAAGAATTTTAATGCCCCATCCCTTAAAAGGATACTTAAGGGGTTGGGTGTGTGACAAAGAGGAATAAATAGATAATAAAGGAGATGAAAAATATATCTTTGTAGGGAACTATAACAAATAACAATGCCTTGTAGCTTCATAACAAGATTTGTAATTGATGCATTTTTCTGTATGTTCTCCATTAATTAAGAAGAAACAAATGTTGCTTAATTTTCTTATTGGGTTTTCCCACATCAAGGTCTCCAAGGTATATATTACATGATGATGTTCCAATATCTATACTTTCTATTATTGATTGGTTTTATCTCTAGGTAGTTAAATAATCCATATAGTGTGCATTATTTTTTAGTTAATAAAAATACATAAAGGATAGTTGTGCAATCAAGTATATGATCACTATATTATAAGTATTCTAATATATAGTATAGAAAGTTTTCCATTAGAGTATTAAAAGTATTTTCAGAGTAGCATATGATTACCTAGCTCAACAATTCTAAATTTAAGTGAGATATGCACCTTGCTGAACGATATATTGACATGAGAATGGTAAAGAAATAATGGCAAGCCTCATGTATGGAAGATGAAAACATGTAAAAACCAGTTGATTATGCGGAGTTAATTTTTACAAGGTTGGAAACTAAATTAGCTAACATTTAAGGAATACGAACTTAGTAATGGTTGCTCTTCAGAAAAAAATAAATCCCTTTTAGAAGAACCCTTATTCTCATGAAAAATCAAAAGAATGAGAGGAGCCAAGGGAAGAGAAGGAAGCACATCTAAAGCTTGATAGTGTTATCTTGAGTAACCAATATTTTTATCACCTATTTGAAGTGGAAATGAAGGTTGATACCAAGCCATATGTAGGTGAGTTGGATGTAGTTATGTTAAATCATTGGCTATAATGGTTAGAATCATATATAAGTGTGCTATATAAGTGTTCATACTTAGGTATGAAAGGATCAAAAATAGTTTTCTCATATTCAGGTTAGAAGGTCATAAAAATTCTTGTGGGAATGATAAACCAAGATTTGTATGATGGAGAAAGAGCCACCTGTGACTAAGTGGCAATCCTTCAAAATCCTACTCTATTCCTAGTTTTACAATGTAGGGTATCAAGATGACTAGTGGATTTGATGGAAATATTATATATAAAGGTAAGGATAACTTAGTGTTCAAGAGTACAATAGAAACATTCATAAGTGAGTCATTCAATTTGTAAGTTTTAAACCTTTTAAGTGAAACAATGCATACTAAATCTTAAGAAAAATATAAAGATGAACAATGGCATACACATAATACACATATATTTACCTTGGAAACCCTTAACCAGGAAAACCAACAATCCTTAGAGTTTCACCTCTATATTATTCATTGTATTAACTTAACTATACATAGTGAAATATTTAGGTATTACGAAACATCCAAAAACGTAATTACAATGGGCCAAAAAACATAAAACAGGCCAAAAATGGACCAAAAGTAGCCCAAACTGTTTTTTGGGGGGGCTCCACCTCCGAATCACTAGAAAAAAGGGGGCTAAGTCTCCCCATTTTTTGACCCCCCTAGAACATATCAACAACACATAGAGATAACCATCTAAATATTATAACACGTTCCCAACATTTTCCCACTTGTTGTTTTCTTTGCAAGCAATGGTGTCGAGTTTTATAACATCAACAATTCAAGGCAAAAAGGCTCATTTTTTCTATACACTAACAAAAATTCTCAATACTAATAGACCTTTACAATGAGTATGCAACATTTTTCAATGTGTTAATGATCCGAAAATCCACTGACTGATTTGCAAATAATTTTCACTGTAAATTGTCTTAGCTTATATTTTAAAGCTTAATGAATAGTTGAAAGGAAAAATTGAAGAAATGAATAGTAGAAAGACAGAAAAACAAGTTGATAATGGATTTCACCTAATTTGGGATACATATATGGGTCCACTTTAACTACACAACCGCTCCATTATTATAACGCAAAGCACTTCAAATGCTTTATTACTTTACAATGGATCTCCAATCTGCAATAAAAATTATTTGCCATCTCTAGGAAAGATTGTTGCACTAATCTCAGGCCCTTCCCACACTTGATCCACTTGAAAAATAGATACAATATCCTCATTCTTTAATTATACAAAGACAAAAAAAAATGGCTTTAATTATTCCATTGTGCATGATTCTTCCAACCTCGACACTGTAATAAAATTTCTTAAAATCTACTACAAGGGTTGTGGTATTCCAAGAAAACACTTCCCACTCTTGAGCTACCAAGAAAATGGTCTCAAAACTATCTTTCTCATATTTATACAGGAAATAATTCTTTATAAAAGTAAGCTCTCAACAAAAATTTCAAATTACAAGTTCGTGGCGCAATGGTAAAAGTGTTGGTTTATGTAGTTGGAGGTCACCATTTCAAATCTGTGCTCATTGGGATTTTCCGAGCTATGAAATATTTACAATTCAAATAATAGAATACCTGCTCTCCATAACAATCATGTGGTTTGACACATTGGTTAAATCGTTGGGTTTGTTAACGGAGGTCACGGGGTCAAACTCGTAGACCGTCCACCTTTGGTAATGTAGTTCAACAATTGAATTTAAATAAGGTTGTGACAAATCCATTTCAACGATTAGTTGTTGGCCTAACGGTTTGCTGATGTTTTTTTTCCGACGAGTTTGGGGGTTTTAACCACCCCCTGACCTTTACGTGTATTGAAACATATTTTTTAAATTCAACCTTAGCCCAACTTGGCTAGTCATAGGTTGCCACGTGGTTTCTCCTTATTGGTCCATGTTGCAGCTTCACAATCATCTTGCTACGTCAACACCACTCAACGTGCTAGATCAACACCTCATCATCCTACCACATCAACATATGTACAACCCATTCAGTGCCACATCAACATTCGTACATCCTAGTCAGCATGACACATAAGCATCCGTACAACCCAATTAGCATTCCATGTTAGAATTTGTACTGTCTATTCAGCATGCCACATTAGCATCCTTATGGTCTAGTCAACATTCCACATCAACATTTGTAGACCACATGTTTTATCTGTATGACCACGTGTCCCATTTGTAATTCCATATTTCATGTTCATACTTCCACGTGTACTATCTATACTTCCATGTGTTAGTCTCTGATGATGCCATGTGTCCACCCTGTCATCATTTTTGCTTGTTTGACCAAAAATTCATAATTCCATAACTTTCTCATACGACGTCCATTTGAGCTCATTCAATCATTGTTGGAAATCTCTTGTTGAGCTCTTCGAAATGAGTACATATACATCCGAATTTGAGACCATTAGTTTTATTTGGTTTTATAGATCCTCTTGGATCAAACCTCCCCACAAAAAGAAACTTTTGTTCTGCCAAAAATCTACATACATGGTTTGACTTGTCTATTTGATTTGTACACTTTCAAAATCATTAAAACACCATGTTTCATATAAGTGATATTGTAACAGGTCATCACTTGTACAATTTTCCCTTGTACACAACATGTGAGGTTTACAACAATGGAAGCAAACAACTTTGGATATGTGTTACCCATTTCTTACCAAACTTGGCTAATGGATTCTCCTTTTTGGGTTGCTCCTCTTGGATTGTTGGTGCTTGAGAAACTATTTCATCTTCTACCTCTTTCTTCATGGGTGCATGCACAAATTTATTGCCTTGCTTTACATGAAGTTGTGGATGAAGTTTCCAGCATCTGTCAATCCAATGAGCACTCATATTGTAATGATATCAATAATTCTTTGACTGAAAATCCTTCTTTCCATGCTCCACATTCAGTCTTGGAGAGTGGTCTTTACATCTTTCCTCCTTCCTGGTAGACATGACCTTCCTATACAAGGAATTTATATTCTCATTTACATTCTTCTTATAGTCAAAGAATACATTGGAATAATTCAATTTATTATACCTTCCATGGTGTTTATTGTTGCAATTCTACCGAGAAGAAACTATCTTCACTCCTTCAGGATGTTCATGCCTCACTCGAGATACCTTGCATTCTTTTTCACTCTCATCAAGTGATGTTACTTTTCCTTGTATAAGGTATTTCTATAATGACTTAGACTCTTATTTTGAATCATTTATTGCTTCAGTGACCTTGGATAATTCTTCAACTTCTCCTTTTCCATATCCCAAACATACATAGTGAGGTATTTCCACAAACTCTATGGGATTATCCATTCCTTGGAAAATAATTCCAAGAACCTTTACATCATAACCCATCATGGTTAGCAGCTTAAAACCAATACCATGAGTATGCTTCCCAAATTCACCCAAAGAGGCATCTACCTTTTGATGGGAAGAAGGTGATAATGATGACGCACTTACACTTCATACCTCAGTGAAAGGTTGTGAATCTGTGGTAGAAGGCGATCTTATTGGCATGGTATAATCTTCTTCATCCTCCACTCTTTCATCTTTCTGAAGCTTTGCTAAAATTTCATTCTTGTCTTGCAATTCAAGCTGCAAATTTTTCTTCACATCCTCAGAGACTCGCAATAATCTTCTCAATTTATAATTCTCTTCCTACATCTTATGGTTAATCTCTCCAAGTTCCTGAAGTCTCTCTCACTTCAAAGATTTTCTCATGATTTTCCTTTTGCAACCTTCTCTTCAAACTACAAATATTGTCAAACCAACTCTGATACCAAACTTGATATGAAAATCCACTCACTGAGTTGCAAATAATTTTAAGTGTAAATTGTCTTAGCTTATATTTTAAATATTAATGACCAATTGAAAGGATAAATTGAAGAAATGAACATCAGAAAGACAAAAACACAAGTTGATAATGGAGTTCACCCAATTTGGGCTACATCTACAAGTTTTCTTCAACTACGCCCACTCCATTATTACAATGCAAAGCACTTCAAATGATGTATTACATTACAATGGATCTCCAACCTAAAATAACATCTCTTCACCATATCTAGGAAAGATTGTTTCACTAATCTCAGGATATTCCCACACTTGATCTGCATGAAAATTGGCTACAATATCCTCATTCTTCAATTTTGCAGAGACAAAAAAATTGGCTTTAATTATTCAATTGTGCACATTTCTTCGAACCTCTAACCTGCAATAAAATGTCTTCAAATTTGTTGCAAGAGATGTGGTATTCTATAAAACCATTTCCCACTCTCGATCTCCCAATAAAATGATCTCAAAACCCTCTTTCTTCAATTTATATAGGAAATAATTATGTATAAAAGTAATCTCTCAACAAAACTTTCAAATTATAAGTCTGTGGAACAATGATAAAAGCATTGTTTTATGCAGTTGGAGGTCACAGTTTCAAATATGCTCTCATTGGGATTTTTCTAGCTATGCAATATCTACAATTCAAATAATAGAATACATGATCTCCATAACAAGCCTATGGTTTGGTGCATTGGTTAAGTTGTTGGGTTTGTTAGCAAAGGTCGTAGAGGAAAACCCACAAACCATCCACTTTTGGAAATGTAGTTCAACAACTAACTTTAAATAAGTTTTGTGCTAACTCCATTTCAATGATTGATCGTTGGCCTAATGATAGGTCATTGGTTTGTTTCTAACAAGGTCGGGGGTTTGAACCACTCACTCGACCTTTTTGTGGCTCGAAACACATTTTTAAATTCAAACTTATCCCAACTTGGATAGTCATAGGATACCTTGTGGCTTCTCCTAATTGATCCATGTCACAGTTACACAATCAACCTAATATGTTAGTGCCACTTAGCCTGCTATGCCATTGCCTCATCAACCTACCATGTTAACATTCATACAATCTAGTAAATTCCACATCAACATCCATACAACCCATTCAACATGCCATGTCAACATCCATACATCCCAGTCAACATTCCATGTTAACAGCTGTATTGTCTAGTTAGCATGTGACATCAACATCTACATGGTCCAGTCAACGTGCCATGTTAACATCCATTCGACCACTTTTTTTGTTTGTATGACCATGTGCCCTATCCATACTACCAGGTTTCATGTCCATACTTCCACGTGTCATGTCTGTACTTCCATGTGTCAGTCCATGATGATACCACATGTCCACCTTATCATCGTTCTTTCCTATTTGACCAAAAATTCAAAATGCCATAACTTTCTCATACAAATTTCATTTGATCCCATTCAAGAATAATTGGAAATCTTGCGTTGATATCTTCAACATGAGTACATTTGCATTAGATTTAGATACCATCATTTTTTCTTGGTTGTAGAGATCCTCCTAGATTAGTCAACCTTCTCTAGCAATATGTTTGTGTATTCAACCATGTCTCTCACAAAGTGGTATTGAACATCAATATTATTCATTTTAGAATGATAAGAATGGTTATTTTCTATAAATATTGTGCTCTAATTATCACAATATATCCTTTTATATTGCTTTACAAACCCAATACTTAAACACAATATCTGTAACCATATAGCTTCCTTACTTACACAAGTATCTACCATGTATTTAGCTTCCATAGCTAAGATTGCAACTACAACCTATCTCTTGCTCATCCAACTTATTGCTCCTCCGAATAGGTTAAACACATAACCACTTGTATATCTTATGTGATCCATATCTCTATCCAATTATTTGTCAACAAATCCTTGCATATATAACATTATGTCTGATCCAGGTCTTCCTTGGTAGAAAATTGCATAATATGTAGTGCCACACAAATACCTAAAAACCATAATTATATTTTTCCAATGCGCCTTACCCACTTTTTACATATACCTACTCAAAAATCCCACTACATGGGAGATGCTTGGTCTAGTAAAAACCATTTCATACATCAAATTCCCAACAACACTAGAATAGGGAACACAAGACATTTATTTGAAAATAAATTTACACCTATAGGAATAGGGACCTTGACCGATTTACATTCTTGCATATTGAACCTTTGAAATATTGTCTCAACATATTTCCTCTTATTCAACTAGATTTTATTGTTCACTCAATCTCTTTTAATTTCCACCAAAAAAATAAAATTTGCACCAAGGTATTTCATATCAAATTCAGAACAAAACTAAGTTTCGACATTGATGTTGATTTCCTTTTTGTTTTCAATCAACAACACATCATAAACATACAAGACCACAAAAATAAAACGATCACCAACTAGCTTGGAATACACATAGTGATTAGTTTTTCTTCTTGATAAATCAAGTGCCAATATACATATGTATGAAAATTTTGATACCACATTCTTGGAGATTTTTTTAGTCAATAATGGTACTTTTTCATCTTCCAAACCAACTCTTTCTTTCCCTTCACTACAAAACCTTCTGGTTGTTTCATGTAGATTTCTTCTTCAATATCCTCGTTTAGAAATGTTGTCTTCACATCCTTAAACTCTTTAAATTTATCAAAGAGATCATATTTATTTTGGAGGAAATAAATCCATGTGTTCCTTGAGAAATCATCCATGAATAGAATGTAGTACACATATTTACATAATGATGGAATAAACACATGTCGAAATGCATAATTATGTATCAACTCTAAGATTCTCTTTTCTCTTGTAGTTCTACATGAGAATGTTACCCGATTTGTTTTAACATATATGAAATATTCACAAAAATTGAAATCTAGTATGTAATCAAACATACCTTCAACCATACCTTTAGCATGTAATGCTGGAAGGCCCTACTCTTCAATATTTCTCAGTATTTTATGCCATAGAATTTTATTTTCTCTAGAGACAGTAGGGGTTCTATCTTCTTCATTTTCACCCTCAAGAATAATAGAATTGTTACACCTGTCAATGATAGTGCTTCCCAACAACTTGTATAGAGTTCCATTCTGAACTCCCCTATTCAACACCATTTATACTCAAAACATTTTTTAGGTTTCTATTTCATAAAATGTAGGCACACCTACATCACTCATATTATTTGTATATATCAAGTTTCTAGCCAAGTTTGGAATGTGAAAACCCCAATGGAGTGTTCTAATCCTTCCAGCCTTGTGAAACAACTTAACTCTTCCACATCCTATGATTCTGGATATTGATTCATATCCTAATAAAATATCACCTCCATTGTACTTTTCATATTCACAAAACAAATCCATGTAAGGAGTCATATGAAAATAATCACATAAGTTGATTATCCATACATCATGATCTAAATATATTGTTGTAGAATAAAAGTACACATACCCTCATTCCTTTGAGTAGATATTCCCTTATCTAAAAGGAAAATTATCATATCCCTTCCATTTAATAATTTTTTTGGATCCACAATCCTTCTTTTAATGCCCAACTTGGCCATATTTCTAGCATTTCCTTGATATTTATATCTACCTGTATATTTAGATCTCCCCTTCAAAAAATTAGTTATATTTTTGTCTTGGGTGAAACCTCTTACATATAATGCATATCTTCTCTAACTATCAAGGTTTTCTACCTCATTTCTTCCATTAGTAAGGTTGAAACCACATCATCAAACCTTAATTTGGTTGCATTACTCACAATATCTACAACTAGATTTTCCCATTAATTTGGAAAAGAACAAATTAAACTAATTCATTTATATTCATCACAAATTTTAGTATTCATAGAAAAAAATTGACTTATCATAGTTTTAAAGGAATTTATATGCTCTATCATAGAGTCTTCATCATTCATCCTTAATAAGTACAATTTTTTTCGTAGTAAAATTTTGTTTACCAGAGACTTAGATTGATACAAAGTCCCTAACTTACCCCATAAATACTTGATTGTAGCTTCTCCTGAGACATTTAATAACGTTGGATATAAAATACACAACCAAATTATACTCTTTTCCTTCCTATCCAGCTTCATCCATTCGATCGCTTCCATATCTATAGGTGCAATACTAGGATCCACAATGACCCACTATTCTTGGTCCATAAGAAGGTCCTCCATCTTAAGCTTCTATATCTTAAAGCTTTGACCACTGAATTTCTCAATTTTAATTTTGGAAATGATTTCTATTGTCTTTCAACACAAGATTCAACATCACATAGATTGCATAAAAACCAAGTTTATCATAGACCCAAGGTAAACTTGCTCTATCAAAAAAATGAACCAAAACCTTAGAAAAAAAACACTTCATCATGAAGCCAATAATATTTATCCAATACTAAATGTAATTTTTAAACCTTTTAAGTGAAACGATGCATACAACTTAATAAATATATAAATAGGAACAATGGAATACACGTAGTGCACACAAAGATTTACCCTAGAAACCCCTAGCATGGAAATCCAACAAATCTTAGTGTCACACCTTTATATTCTTCATTATATTATATAAAAAATACATAATACAATATTTAGGAATTTTGTAGCATCCAAAAGCCTTATTGTTAACTTGAATTAGATTACAACCCTAATCCTTTAATCATGACTAGATTACAATGGGTAGAAAAACCAATGGCCAAAAAACACAAAACATGACAAAAATGGACAAGAAATAGCCCAAAAATATTTTTTGGGGGCTCCACTCCTAAACCCCCAGGTAAGGGAATCATGGTTGGCACACCTAGTGCAAATGAATGGCACATGGAGGTAACCATGTGAAGAATATAACACATTCCCAACACAATTGAGGATATTGCCTAAGAACTCGAAAGTGTATATCAAATACATAAATGACCCTTAGAGTCACATATGGAGGCACGGTTCACTACAATATGTTTAGAAAAAAAACACCTCCTAACATGTCCCTAAATTAACCGTCAAGAGTTCAAAAAAAATATCTCCCATATTGTGCCAAATTAAAACCCAAGTCAGTGAAATAGTTCATTTTCAGATTTATGAAAATTTTGGACTTTTCCTTATTTAGGAGATAATCTAGAAGTAAGTTGGATTGTAAGGTTACACTTTTTATTTACAACCTTGAAAAAAATTATTATAACAACCATATTGACATTTTTATGGTATCAATTAAGGATATTTTTGTGGACTTAATTAAAGATGTTTTGTCA
>ML789945.1:118796-206895 GCA_009831015.1 Picea engelmannii
ATTTTCTTATTGGGTTTTCCCACATCAAGGTCTCCAAGGTATATATTACATGATGATGTTCCAATATCTATACTTTCTATTATTGATTGGTTTTATCTCTAGGTAGTTAAATAATCCATATAGTGTGCATTATTTTTTAGTTAATAAAAATACATAAAGGATAGTTGTGCAATCAAGTATATGATCACTATATTATAAGTATTCTAATATATAGTATAGAAAGTTTTCCATTAGAGTATTAAAAGTATTTTCAGAGTAGCATATGATTACCTAGCTCAACAATTCTAAATTTAAGTGAGATATGCACCTTGCTGAACGATATATTGACATGAGAATGGTAAAGAAATAATGGCAAGCCTCATGTATGGAAGATGAAAACATGTAAAAACCAGTTGATTATGCGGAGTTAATTTTTACAAGGTTGGAAACTAAATTAGCTAACATTTAAGGAATACGAACTTAGTAATGGTTGCTCTTCAGAAAAAAATAAATCCCTTTTAGAAGAACCCTTATTCTCATGAAAAATCAAAAGAATGAGAGGAGCCAAGGGAAGAGAAGGAAGCACATCTAAAGCTTGATAGTGTTATCTTGAGTAACCAATATTTTTATCACCTATTTGAAGTGGAAATGAAGGTTGATACCAAGCCATATGTAGGTGAGTTGGATGTAGTTATGTTAAATCATTGGCTATAATGGTTAGAATCATATATAAGTGTGCTATATAAGTGTTCATACTTAGGTATGAAAGGATCAAAAATAGTTTTCTCATATTCAGGTTAGAAGGTCATAAAAATTCTTGTGGGAATGATAAACCAAGATTTGTATGATGGAGAAAGAGCCACCTGTGACTAAGTGGCAATCCTTCAAAATCCTACTCTATTCCTAGTTTTACAATGTAGGGTATCAAGATGACTAGTGGATTTGATGGAAATATTATATATAAAGGTAAGGATAACTTAGTGTTCAAGAGTACAATAGAAACATTCATAAGTGAGTCATTCAATTTGTAAGTTTTAAACCTTTTAAGTGAAACAATGCATACTAAATCTTAAGAAAAATATAAAGATGAACAATGGCATACACATAATACACATATATTTACCTTGGAAACCCTTAACCAGGAAAACCAACAATCCTTAGAGTTTCACCTCTATATTATTCATTGTATTAACTTAACTATACATAGTGAAATATTTAGGTATTACGAAACATCCAAAAACGTAATTACAATGGGCCAAAAAACATAAAACAGGCCAAAAATGGACCAAAAGTAGCCCAAACTGTTTTTTGGGGGGGCTCCACCTCCGAATCACTAGAAAAAAGGGGGCTAAGTCTCCCCATTTTTTGACCCCCCTAGAACATATCAACAACACATAGAGATAACCATCTAAATATTATAACACGTTCCCAACATTTTCCCACTTGTTGTTTTCTTTGCAAGCAATGGTGTCGAGTTTTATAACATCAACAATTCAAGGCAAAAAGGCTCATTTTTTCTATACACTAACAAAAATTCTCAATACTAATAGACCTTTACAATGAGTATGCAACATTTTTCAATGTGTTAATGATCCGAAAATCCACTGACTGATTTGCAAATAATTTTCACTGTAAATTGTCTTAGCTTATATTTTAAAGCTTAATGAATAGTTGAAAGGAAAAATTGAAGAAATGAATAGTAGAAAGACAGAAAAACAAGTTGATAATGGATTTCACCTAATTTGGGATACATATATGGGTCCACTTTAACTACACAACCGCTCCATTATTATAACGCAAAGCACTTCAAATGCTTTATTACTTTACAATGGATCTCCAATCTGCAATAAAAATTATTTGCCATCTCTAGGAAAGATTGTTGCACTAATCTCAGGCCCTTCCCACACTTGATCCACTTGAAAAATAGATACAATATCCTCATTCTTTAATTATACAAAGACAAAAAAAAATGGCTTTAATTATTCCATTGTGCATGATTCTTCCAACCTCGACACTGTAATAAAATTTCTTAAAATCTACTACAAGGGTTGTGGTATTCCAAGAAAACACTTCCCACTCTTGAGCTACCAAGAAAATGGTCTCAAAACTATCTTTCTCATATTTATACAGGAAATAATTCTTTATAAAAGTAAGCTCTCAACAAAAATTTCAAATTACAAGTTCGTGGCGCAATGGTAAAAGTGTTGGTTTATGTAGTTGGAGGTCACCATTTCAAATCTGTGCTCATTGGGATTTTCCGAGCTATGAAATATTTACAATTCAAATAATAGAATACCTGCTCTCCATAACAATCATGTGGTTTGACACATTGGTTAAATCGTTGGGTTTGTTAACGGAGGTCACGGGGTCAAACTCGTAGACCGTCCACCTTTGGTAATGTAGTTCAACAATTGAATTTAAATAAGGTTGTGACAAATCCATTTCAACGATTAGTTGTTGGCCTAACGGTTTGCTGATGTTTTTTTTCCGACGAGTTTGGGGGTTTTAACCACCCCCTGACCTTTACGTGTATTGAAACATATTTTTTAAATTCAACCTTAGCCCAACTTGGCTAGTCATAGGTTGCCACGTGGTTTCTCCTTATTGGTCCATGTTGCAGCTTCACAATCATCTTGCTACGTCAACACCACTCAACGTGCTAGATCAACACCTCATCATCCTACCACATCAACATATGTACAACCCATTCAGTGCCACATCAACATTCGTACATCCTAGTCAGCATGACACATAAGCATCCGTACAACCCAATTAGCATTCCATGTTAGAATTTGTACTGTCTATTCAGCATGCCACATTAGCATCCTTATGGTCTAGTCAACATTCCACATCAACATTTGTAGACCACATGTTTTATCTGTATGACCACGTGTCCCATTTGTAATTCCATATTTCATGTTCATACTTCCACGTGTACTATCTATACTTCCATGTGTTAGTCTCTGATGATGCCATGTGTCCACCCTGTCATCATTTTTGCTTGTTTGACCAAAAATTCATAATTCCATAACTTTCTCATACGACGTCCATTTGAGCTCATTCAATCATTGTTGGAAATCTCTTGTTGAGCTCTTCGAAATGAGTACATATACATCCGAATTTGAGACCATTAGTTTTATTTGGTTTTATAGATCCTCTTGGATCAAACCTCCCCACAAAAAGAAACTTTTGTTCTGCCAAAAATCTACATACATGGTTTGACTTGTCTATTTGATTTGTACACTTTCAAAATCATTAAAACACCATGTTTCATATAAGTGATATTGTAACAGGTCATCACTTGTACAATTTTCCCTTGTACACAACATGTGAGGTTTACAACAATGGAAGCAAACAACTTTGGATATGTGTTACCCATTTCTTACCAAACTTGGCTAATGGATTCTCCTTTTTGGGTTGCTCCTCTTGGATTGTTGGTGCTTGAGAAACTATTTCATCTTCTACCTCTTTCTTCATGGGTGCATGCACAAATTTATTGCCTTGCTTTACATGAAGTTGTGGATGAAGTTTCCAGCATCTGTCAATCCAATGAGCACTCATATTGTAATGATATCAATAATTCTTTGACTGAAAATCCTTCTTTCCATGCTCCACATTCAGTCTTGGAGAGTGGTCTTTACATCTTTCCTCCTTCCTGGTAGACATGACCTTCCTATACAAGGAATTTATATTCTCATTTACATTCTTCTTATAGTCAAAGAATACATTGGAATAATTCAATTTATTATACCTTCCATGGTGTTTATTGTTGCAATTCTACCGAGAAGAAACTATCTTCACTCCTTCAGGATGTTCATGCCTCACTCGAGATACCTTGCATTCTTTTTCACTCTCATCAAGTGATGTTACTTTTCCTTGTATAAGGTATTTCTATAATGACTTAGACTCTTATTTTGAATCATTTATTGCTTCAGTGACCTTGGATAATTCTTCAACTTCTCCTTTTCCATATCCCAAACATACATAGTGAGGTATTTCCACAAACTCTATGGGATTATCCATTCCTTGGAAAATAATTCCAAGAACCTTTACATCATAACCCATCATGGTTAGCAGCTTAAAACCAATACCATGAGTATGCTTCCCAAATTCACCCAAAGAGGCATCTACCTTTTGATGGGAAGAAGGTGATAATGATGACGCACTTACACTTCATACCTCAGTGAAAGGTTGTGAATCTGTGGTAGAAGGCGATCTTATTGGCATGGTATAATCTTCTTCATCCTCCACTCTTTCATCTTTCTGAAGCTTTGCTAAAATTTCATTCTTGTCTTGCAATTCAAGCTGCAAATTTTTCTTCACATCCTCAGAGACTCGCAATAATCTTCTCAATTTATAATTCTCTTCCTACATCTTATGGTTAATCTCTCCAAGTTCCTGAAGTCTCTCTCACTTCAAAGATTTTCTCATGATTTTCCTTTTGCAACCTTCTCTTCAAACTACAAATATTGTCAAACCAACTCTGATACCAAACTTGATATGAAAATCCACTCACTGAGTTGCAAATAATTTTAAGTGTAAATTGTCTTAGCTTATATTTTAAATATTAATGACCAATTGAAAGGATAAATTGAAGAAATGAACATCAGAAAGACAAAAACACAAGTTGATAATGGAGTTCACCCAATTTGGGCTACATCTACAAGTTTTCTTCAACTACGCCCACTCCATTATTACAATGCAAAGCACTTCAAATGATGTATTACATTACAATGGATCTCCAACCTAAAATAACATCTCTTCACCATATCTAGGAAAGATTGTTTCACTAATCTCAGGATATTCCCACACTTGATCTGCATGAAAATTGGCTACAATATCCTCATTCTTCAATTTTGCAGAGACAAAAAAATTGGCTTTAATTATTCAATTGTGCACATTTCTTCGAACCTCTAACCTGCAATAAAATGTCTTCAAATTTGTTGCAAGAGATGTGGTATTCTATAAAACCATTTCCCACTCTCGATCTCCCAATAAAATGATCTCAAAACCCTCTTTCTTCAATTTATATAGGAAATAATTATGTATAAAAGTAATCTCTCAACAAAACTTTCAAATTATAAGTCTGTGGAACAATGATAAAAGCATTGTTTTATGCAGTTGGAGGTCACAGTTTCAAATATGCTCTCATTGGGATTTTTCTAGCTATGCAATATCTACAATTCAAATAATAGAATACATGATCTCCATAACAAGCCTATGGTTTGGTGCATTGGTTAAGTTGTTGGGTTTGTTAGCAAAGGTCGTAGAGGAAAACCCACAAACCATCCACTTTTGGAAATGTAGTTCAACAACTAACTTTAAATAAGTTTTGTGCTAACTCCATTTCAATGATTGATCGTTGGCCTAATGATAGGTCATTGGTTTGTTTCTAACAAGGTCGGGGGTTTGAACCACTCACTCGACCTTTTTGTGGCTCGAAACACATTTTTAAATTCAAACTTATCCCAACTTGGATAGTCATAGGATACCTTGTGGCTTCTCCTAATTGATCCATGTCACAGTTACACAATCAACCTAATATGTTAGTGCCACTTAGCCTGCTATGCCATTGCCTCATCAACCTACCATGTTAACATTCATACAATCTAGTAAATTCCACATCAACATCCATACAACCCATTCAACATGCCATGTCAACATCCATACATCCCAGTCAACATTCCATGTTAACAGCTGTATTGTCTAGTTAGCATGTGACATCAACATCTACATGGTCCAGTCAACGTGCCATGTTAACATCCATTCGACCACTTTTTTTGTTTGTATGACCATGTGCCCTATCCATACTACCAGGTTTCATGTCCATACTTCCACGTGTCATGTCTGTACTTCCATGTGTCAGTCCATGATGATACCACATGTCCACCTTATCATCGTTCTTTCCTATTTGACCAAAAATTCAAAATGCCATAACTTTCTCATACAAATTTCATTTGATCCCATTCAAGAATAATTGGAAATCTTGCGTTGATATCTTCAACATGAGTACATTTGCATTAGATTTAGATACCATCATTTTTTCTTGGTTGTAGAGATCCTCCTAGATTAGTCAACCTTCTCTAGCAATATGTTTGTGTATTCAACCATGTCTCTCACAAAGTGGTATTGAACATCAATATTATTCATTTTAGAATGATAAGAATGGTTATTTTCTATAAATATTGTGCTCTAATTATCACAATATATCCTTTTATATTGCTTTACAAACCCAATACTTAAACACAATATCTGTAACCATATAGCTTCCTTACTTACACAAGTATCTACCATGTATTTAGCTTCCATAGCTAAGATTGCAACTACAACCTATCTCTTGCTCATCCAACTTATTGCTCCTCCGAATAGGTTAAACACATAACCACTTGTATATCTTATGTGATCCATATCTCTATCCAATTATTTGTCAACAAATCCTTGCATATATAACATTATGTCTGATCCAGGTCTTCCTTGGTAGAAAATTGCATAATATGTAGTGCCACACAAATACCTAAAAACCATAATTATATTTTTCCAATGCGCCTTACCCACTTTTTACATATACCTACTCAAAAATCCCACTACATGGGAGATGCTTGGTCTAGTAAAAACCATTTCATACATCAAATTCCCAACAACACTAGAATAGGGAACACAAGACATTTATTTGAAAATAAATTTACACCTATAGGAATAGGGACCTTGACCGATTTACATTCTTGCATATTGAACCTTTGAAATATTGTCTCAACATATTTCCTCTTATTCAACTAGATTTTATTGTTCACTCAATCTCTTTTAATTTCCACCAAAAAAATAAAATTTGCACCAAGGTATTTCATATCAAATTCAGAACAAAACTAAGTTTCGACATTGATGTTGATTTCCTTTTTGTTTTCAATCAACAACACATCATAAACATACAAGACCACAAAAATAAAACGATCACCAACTAGCTTGGAATACACATAGTGATTAGTTTTTCTTCTTGATAAATCAAGTGCCAATATACATATGTATGAAAATTTTGATACCACATTCTTGGAGATTTTTTTAGTCAATAATGGTACTTTTTCATCTTCCAAACCAACTCTTTCTTTCCCTTCACTACAAAACCTTCTGGTTGTTTCATGTAGATTTCTTCTTCAATATCCTCGTTTAGAAATGTTGTCTTCACATCCTTAAACTCTTTAAATTTATCAAAGAGATCATATTTATTTTGGAGGAAATAAATCCATGTGTTCCTTGAGAAATCATCCATGAATAGAATGTAGTACACATATTTACATAATGATGGAATAAACACATGTCGAAATGCATAATTATGTATCAACTCTAAGATTCTCTTTTCTCTTGTAGTTCTACATGAGAATGTTACCCGATTTGTTTTAACATATATGAAATATTCACAAAAATTGAAATCTAGTATGTAATCAAACATACCTTCAACCATACCTTTAGCATGTAATGCTGGAAGGCCCTACTCTTCAATATTTCTCAGTATTTTATGCCATAGAATTTTATTTTCTCTAGAGACAGTAGGGGTTCTATCTTCTTCATTTTCACCCTCAAGAATAATAGAATTGTTACACCTGTCAATGATAGTGCTTCCCAACAACTTGTATAGAGTTCCATTCTGAACTCCCCTATTCAACACCATTTATACTCAAAACATTTTTTAGGTTTCTATTTCATAAAATGTAGGCACACCTACATCACTCATATTATTTGTATATATCAAGTTTCTAGCCAAGTTTGGAATGTGAAAACCCCAATGGAGTGTTCTAATCCTTCCAGCCTTGTGAAACAACTTAACTCTTCCACATCCTATGATTCTGGATATTGATTCATATCCTAATAAAATATCACCTCCATTGTACTTTTCATATTCACAAAACAAATCCATGTAAGGAGTCATATGAAAATAATCACATAAGTTGATTATCCATACATCATGATCTAAATATATTGTTGTAGAATAAAAGTACACATACCCTCATTCCTTTGAGTAGATATTCCCTTATCTAAAAGGAAAATTATCATATCCCTTCCATTTAATAATTTTTTTGGATCCACAATCCTTCTTTTAATGCCCAACTTGGCCATATTTCTAGCATTTCCTTGATATTTATATCTACCTGTATATTTAGATCTCCCCTTCAAAAAATTAGTTATATTTTTGTCTTGGGTGAAACCTCTTACATATAATGCATATCTTCTCTAACTATCAAGGTTTTCTACCTCATTTCTTCCATTAGTAAGGTTGAAACCACATCATCAAACCTTAATTTGGTTGCATTACTCACAATATCTACAACTAGATTTTCCCATTAATTTGGAAAAGAACAAATTAAACTAATTCATTTATATTCATCACAAATTTTAGTATTCATAGAAAAAAATTGACTTATCATAGTTTTAAAGGAATTTATATGCTCTATCATAGAGTCTTCATCATTCATCCTTAATAAGTACAATTTTTTTCGTAGTAAAATTTTGTTTACCAGAGACTTAGATTGATACAAAGTCCCTAACTTACCCCATAAATACTTGATTGTAGCTTCTCCTGAGACATTTAATAACGTTGGATATAAAATACACAACCAAATTATACTCTTTTCCTTCCTATCCAGCTTCATCCATTCGATCGCTTCCATATCTATAGGTGCAATACTAGGATCCACAATGACCCACTATTCTTGGTCCATAAGAAGGTCCTCCATCTTAAGCTTCTATATCTTAAAGCTTTGACCACTGAATTTCTCAATTTTAATTTTGGAAATGATTTCTATTGTCTTTCAACACAAGATTCAACATCACATAGATTGCATAAAAACCAAGTTTATCATAGACCCAAGGTAAACTTGCTCTATCAAAAAAATGAACCAAAACCTTAGAAAAAAAACACTTCATCATGAAGCCAATAATATTTATCCAATACTAAATGTAATTTTTAAACCTTTTAAGTGAAACGATGCATACAACTTAATAAATATATAAATAGGAACAATGGAATACACGTAGTGCACACAAAGATTTACCCTAGAAACCCCTAGCATGGAAATCCAACAAATCTTAGTGTCACACCTTTATATTCTTCATTATATTATATAAAAAATACATAATACAATATTTAGGAATTTTGTAGCATCCAAAAGCCTTATTGTTAACTTGAATTAGATTACAACCCTAATCCTTTAATCATGACTAGATTACAATGGGTAGAAAAACCAATGGCCAAAAAACACAAAACATGACAAAAATGGACAAGAAATAGCCCAAAAATATTTTTTGGGGGCTCCACTCCTAAACCCCCAGGTAAGGGAATCATGGTTGGCACACCTAGTGCAAATGAATGGCACATGGAGGTAACCATGTGAAGAATATAACACATTCCCAACACAATTGAGGATATTGCCTAAGAACTCGAAAGTGTATATCAAATACATAAATGACCCTTAGAGTCACATATGGAGGCACGGTTCACTACAATATGTTTAGAAAAAAAACACCTCCTAACATGTCCCTAAATTAACCGTCAAGAGTTCAAAAAAAATATCTCCCATATTGTGCCAAATTAAAACCCAAGTCAGTGAAATAGTTCATTTTCAGATTTATGAAAATTTTGGACTTTTCCTTATTTAGGAGATAATCTAGAAGTAAGTTGGATTGTAAGGTTACACTTTTTATTTACAACCTTGAAAAAAATTATTATAACAACCATATTGACATTTTTATGGTATCAATTAAGGATATTTTTGTGGACTTAATTAAAGATGTTTTGTCACATCTATTTTGGTCTCATAATTCAAGTCTAAAAAAGGAAGTTAAAGGACATTTTTTCATTTGAATTAAAACCATTTACTTGAATTATAATAAACTTAACCTAATTTGAAAAAATAAAAGTTATTTTATATGCAATGATAAGTAGCTAAATGATATGAAAATCTTTAGATGTCAAATTAATTCTTAAGCTTACATTAACATCCAACCTGATCCGAAAATTATGATAGTCTTGACTATTTGCAAAATAACATGTGAATATTCTTACTTGTCTGTAAACTTCATTGTATGATAATAACTTTTGGAAATCAAAATGCTAACATGGAGAGAAATATTAACAACAAAGATCAAGGAACATTACAAAAGTTGATATCAAAGTTCACCCATCTTGGGTTACATCTCTGGGTTTTCCTCAAAATGAGATATCGCTTTATTGAAGCTCAATAATTCTTAAATACAACTCCCCCTTATGACCTTCTAATATATTTCTCAAATACAAGTGTAACTGTCAAAATCGACAATGCCTCGAAAAACTAAAACTTTTGACTGTAAACACCCTATACTTCTCTGAAAGAGTCCCAAAGCTCAAAATCTCATGAGCATAAACTCTTGACATGCAAATAGAAGAAAAACCCACTCTTGGAACAAAAATCCATACAAAATGAACTCAAACTAAGTTCTTGCATGAACCTCTTGTGTCTATCTGCAAATGGTTGGGTGCATAGTTTAAATAGGGGAAGTCGATGGTTCAAAACCCACCCGACTCCATATATGCTCAATTGGGCATTAAATGTGACTTTAATATAGGTTTTTTGGTCGAGTTAACAACTAGGTGAACATGGTGCAATGGTAGGCACACATTGATAATTCGTTGGTATATGTGGAGGTTGTGAGTTCCAATCCAGGGACCTCCATCCCCATTTGATATTTATTACAATAACAAATTTAAATAAATTAAATTCAAACTATCTTTACAAGTTTTATGGTATCCCATATGGTTTGGGTGTATAGTTGAAGTTGTTAGAGTATTACCTCCGAGGTTGGAGGTTCGATTCCCTTCGAATCCAACAACTTTTGATGCTCGCTTATCCAACATTAGCTAATCAGATAGTGCCACATGGAAACTTCTGATTGGTCCAAATCATTGTCATCATACACCACTTGTCACCTTCCTTGTCAGTATGCCATGTTACCACTGTACCTACCACATAAGCATCGTACCTACCAAATTGTGTTTTGTACTACCACATGTCATCCTACCATGTGTCGTATGTATTACCACTCCATCCTTTCATGATGCCACACCACCCTTCCATACTACCACGTGTCATGATATAGTAAGACTTAAGCACAAAATAAAGGCTATAACAAAACACTAACTGTAGAGATATTTGTAAGGCTTATGGCTGTATCAAACCAATATTTATAGAATAAAAGTCATACAATGAAAATCACTTAAAACTAGCTCAAAAGGTGCGCTAGGGTTAGTAGTGTGTTAGGGAAAATCTATAGCTTATTTCTAGGGTTAGTTTAGGAGTTAGCTAGGGTTATAAGGTTAGAAATTTGCAGCCTTAATGGTTGTAGGTTATTTTTGTAAAATCAGAAAGTTTTAGTGGATGAATAGGATGCCTCAATAAGGCAAGAGACCCAAGGGATCAAGGAACAAATCCCAAGTGAGAGAACTTTAAAAATTGAAACTTTCACATTTACCATTGCAATGTTTTGTTTCTCCAATGTAACGACTAGTGCCTTTAGCTATGGGTTAATGGGGTCAAAAGAAAATTTCTAATGCTACTACCTCCTTGGGGTTATAAATACTCTTATTCCCCAAGGAAAGCAACCTAGCTAGGGTTTATGACTAAGGGGTGTGTGCACTTATACTTACTTAGCAAACCCTTGCAAAACAATAATTATATTATTGAAATTATGATGAAGCTAATGTAGGGGTGTATGCTTGAATTACAAATGATAACAATAAATAAAAGGCTTACCAATCCAAATATCAACAACATGGGCCATAACATGCCAAGATAATAACCACAATAGAAAAAGAATGACCTCCAAAGGCTAGCGCATCATCATCATCAACTCCACAACCAAACATAAACCATATCATAACACACTATACAAAAAAACCCCAAGGGTAGTGGAAGTTTCAGTCCAATACTTCTCAGAATGGGAGAGTTATGATTTAAAATGAGATCTTATGATCTCTATTTATAAAAAATGTCACTAACATAATTTTTCCACATAATTTTAGGGTAAACCACAATATTAGGGGTCAACAACCCTAATATTTCCCCTTTACACAAATAATATTAAACAATTAATCATTAAATTAACTTTTACAAAAAATAAAACCCTAAAACAAGAGGATGTCACCCCTTTAGGGGATGTTTTGACACTAGGAGCAAGTCATTGGAGTTTTAGATGCATAGTTATGCCTCCAGAGGCCACATGTCAATGATCTAGTCCATCTCCTCATGGTCAAGGCCTTCTTCTCCTCAAAACATCCATGTGTCAATGAGCCATGTCTTCACCACCAAACCCTATCCCTTCTATGCGACGTCAAGCCTCCAAATGTGACATTTTTCCTCTCCTAGGAAAAACGTTTAGTAGGTAAGGGCTAGGTCATGTCTCTCAAGTCATCTTTTAGGAATCCAATGGTACATCTCTCTCATCCGACATGTGGGCCCTTGGCATCCAACCTGTGGGATTGAAGCCCTATGGAATCCCAAGCTAGTCTTGCTACTCTAAAATTGTCCACCAACCAGGTCATGAAAAGACAAATAAGCATGCCCTCCAAGGATCTCAAGTCATAATATCATGGTGAGTACATCAAATCAATAAATGAGCCACCTAATCATGTGCATTAAAGATTACCCAGTTAAACAAATAAGTGCTCAAAGGCATTATGCAACTTTCCAAGCTTGGATATGGGAGGGTTGACGAGGTGTCCTATTGGGTATATCTTTCCCTAGGTCAAGGAGTGTTTCCCAAGTGATCCCTCTCTAATCCATGTGAAGTAGATGAAGTGGTTATGGATCAATACTCACTCGACATGGGTTTCTTGAGATACAAGGGCTTGTAATGTCTCATTCATGGGCTCCTTTGTAGAGGGTGTGTGGCACCTTCGTTTTCAATGCACTTTTTCCAAGCCCATCCTCTTGCCATTCTTCGTTTATTTCATTATTTTAAGGACAAGTTGAAGGTCACTTCCATAGTTTTTTGTGCATATAATGAGAGTGTCACTCAGAAGTATCTTGTAGAAAATAAAAGGCTAGCTCGCGATGGGACCCCCTTTCTCTCAGCTAGGCAATTGCGAGCCATTACCCTAGCTTGGTGTTATTAGGCTAGTTTTTAAGTGCGGACACAAATCAATCCCCCTAGCTTCACTACGAAACTAGAACAAAACAAGACAGTACAATACTATTTTCCTTATATTTCAATTATCAAATTAGAAATGGATCTAGAACATACCTTTTAAATATTGAAGATCTGACTTTGTCAATGCAATCCAAGCTCTGTCGTAAGGCTTATGGAGAAATATCTGCAAAGGAACACAAGCCAACAAAGACAAGAATAAAAGAGCCTACTTGATATGAAACTGTGTATGTGATCAAGGAATCATACAATATGGACAAATACGATTCATATAGGAAAGAAAAGTGCATCTGTATTAAATAATAGGAAGAGAGATTACAACCAAAGGCTTGATGTGGTAAGGTCCCTTCCAACTGTCCCTTGCTTCCCACACAATTTTGTTTCACGGATTCTGAGACTATAGATATGAAAGTCACTCACAATCTATATTGACAAGGAAAAACTCAAAACCACTCTAACCAAGCTAACAATCTCAAGCCAAATTTTTAATCCAATTTCCCAAGATACAAAAAAACTAACTTTCTCCATGAGAGCTCCTCTCCTTTTATAAGATGAAGAGGATAAGGTGAGGCAGTTAGGATGATACCACTATATCATAAAATAGAGTAAGATCCAAACCAATCAGAGGCCACCTCACCAAAGAATCTTCTCCTTCTAGAAGCATCGAGAAGATGCTCGTTTTTCCCACGTATGAAAATTGTCGTACCCCTATAACTGAGCAGAGTGCGACGACGTCACAGACCATGTTTAGTGTAGAAACCAATGATTTGGGATTGTTGCACCCCTAAAATTAGGTAGGGTGTGATGATCCTCCTTAATAGGGTTTTTTACAAAGGAAAATACAACTTCTTCTCTCACGCAAAGTTCTTCTCCCTTCTTTCCTTAGGAATTCAGGCCATTGATCCCTCTGTTGACAATAGATAGGTTTATATCATTAATAGTCACAAGGATGATGAAAACAATGTGTAACACTTGGTGACCAGATGATGGTAATTCCATACCACTAGATACCCATGATCATGATAGGTCAGCTCGTCATGCGACCTCTTATCCTCCAACTAACCCCCTAAGAATTCATAATCATTTATTCTTGTGAGTCCCACTTTTCTTACAAAAAAGTGTTTCATTTATTTATCGGGGGATCCATGGCCAAAGCATCTGGAAGGTTGATATATAGGATTTTATCTTTTTAACCAACAAAAATCCATTTGGGCCTTTATCTCCTTCTTCCCATAGAATGAGGGACAACCCCATCTTGGGTTAGTACACCCTTAAATCTCAATGGATAAGGAAATGGGGGGTTTTAGGTGATGGAAAGTGGTAAGTATGGTTGGGAATGATACAATGTATTTTCAAGGGAGTTCCTATTAGCAAACCCATTCCCAAGGAAGGCCACTTACTAAGGCACAATGTCAACCACCAAGGTGAAATGGGGAAAAAGGAATAATTTCCAAGCATATGCCATGAAATCTAAAGAAGTTTAAGATACAATATACTCAAAATGCCTCAAATATTGAAATTAAACTCGCCATAATACCTGACTTGTACCTCATGGAGAAAGGCCTAATGCCTCTTGGAAACCAGCTGGTGTGGTGGATGCCATCTAAAAATTCTGACCTTTGTGGTGGTGAGAAGGATCTCCATCTATACAAGTGTATATTGTTGGTCATATAGGCTCTCGACACTGCATATTTGAAACCTGAGGGCCTCGAGACATGATCTCCTTAGTTATCCCACAAAATGGGTATAACATATGGCTCCTACTTGGGTACATGTGCTCGCCATAGAGTGCATGAGAACTGCCACATCTCCTAGTAGACTCGTGCCTTCCAAAACTTAGACAAAAAAATTAGAGAATATAGGGTGGTGTTTTCAACCTTCATCCATGTACATAAAAATCCAAATGAAAACTAATCTAGAAAATAAAATTTTAGCAATTTTTTTTAATTTCTAAACTAAGCATGAAAGAAATATGCAAGTAGAGAAAAATGAAAATGGAATGCATTTAAACTAAAATGAGAAATTAATATGAAAATGAAAGGAACGAAATATGACCTACCTACTTACCTGGGGCACATGCCCTAAATAAGTCATGTGACCTGAACATAAGGTTGTAGAATAAACCCATCCACCGATAATGGCATCTTTCTCCCATCCAAGGCTATCAGATAGTACTTTTGCTTTTTAGACTTTTTCTTAACAAACTAAGGGCCAAGACATGAGCTATAATTTATTTGGTCATACCTGGGCGTGTCCTTTATTTTATCCCACATGAGTGCAATATTTCCTTCACTGAAATTGATGCAAGGCGTACTCAATGTGTGAATATGAAGGAATATTTGTGTTGACTATGCCTTCGATGGTTTCTTTTGATTCTTCATATTCTTTCTTAAAAATTTGGATAGACCCTAACTATTTCCCTTGGTACTTCATAAGTTTCTCTTTGTATTCATTTTTCCATGGGAGAATCATGTCTATGGAGTCTTCTTGCATGAAGGGTAGCTCAGATGAATCATACTCAATAATATGTGGATTCACATCATAATCACATTCACTAACGTAATCTAGCCCATTAGGATCCATCACATGCCTATGAAATCTCTCTCGAATGTATAATATATCAAAGGTTCCATATCCCATGGGGATGTGTGCATGGTTAAGGTCCATGATAAGGAATCCCCCAAGGAAGTAGACCATATCCTCGATAAGAGCATCCCCCAGGCATCCATAACATTGATCACCACTATGTCCATGAGGATGTTGATATGTGGAAAATCAATCAGAAAAACCTCAACGTCCTCACATACCCCAAAACCTTGACCTTTATAGAATCAATATCACATACAATACCATAAGTTTGGGTTGTATTCAAACCAAGTTATTCCATCACCTTCAATGCCTAATGAAAGATAAAAGGGTGGATTCTTGCCTCTTTGTTGACCGATATACATAGTGTTCAAAATGATAGGAGTGTCTTCCTTGTAATATCTTAAATATTTCCATTTTTACATAAGGGATCTTGCACATCTCTGTCACTGGGAACATCATATTCAATTTTCCAAACATGCTTGCAACACCTATTTTCAACTGAATCTGATCTATAGGAGTCGTCTTAGGAAGAAATGCATGCACCATAGGTGGAGGTGGTGGAGTCACCTTTTCTATTGGTGGAAGAGTAGTGTCTTGTTGTGGTGGAGGGGCTGAAGATTTATTTATTCTAGTGTAGATCAAATATTCCCTCCTTCTTAATTTATTCTTTTGATCGTCTGTTAAATGATTCAAGGCCCAGAGTCTCCCTTCTCTTTATCCTCGTATTTTGGCTTCATTGATATATTTTTGTGTGACTTTTTCATCTTGAAACACACAGATCGTATCCATGAAATTCATATCATTGGGAGAATATTCATCTTGTCCAGGGAATTCATCTTCTCTGTGAGCTTCTTCGCATGGAAGGAACCAAGCTTTTGTGTGAACCATCCCAACTAGTTTCAAATTATCTGGGGCCTTTACCTCTTGCTAAGACCTTGGTTTATAACCTATGGAATCTCTCTGTTGTTTGGAAAACTGAGGTTTGGGAGTAGATTGATTCCTCTCTACAATGGTCAAATGACCCATAATCTAGTTCTTCACTTGGCCAAACTGAGTACTAATCTGATCTATCTTCTGATTCAAGAGGGCAATAGGATCAAGATCACTACTGCTAGAAACCTTATTATTTTCTTCTTCCTTGACATGAGGATATTGAAAAGGATCTATCCTTGAATCAAGGAGGTTATTTTCAATGTCAACATTGTACTCTTTTGCTTGTGCCAACGATGTGGGCTTCTTGTCCTTCAGAATGAAGAAAAACTTCCCTTCAAAAGAATTGATATAAAGGAGACAAATTGATGAGGCTGTAGGATGAAATTCTGTTGAAATATGGTTCTACAACCTATAAAATCTAGTATTTAATTCCTTCATTGTCTCATTCTCCTTTTTATTTATCTGATTGAATTGAGCTCCAAGATACCCACCATATTTCTTTGCTGACAATATAGTCTTAAATAAGTTGGAAAAATATTCATAGGACATTAGATGATTGTCAGGGAGACCCATGAACCAATCGAGTTCTTATTTAGTTAATGATGAACCTAATAAATTCATGGATACATCCTCATGTTCAATCCCTTCAGTTTCCATGTCTCAGCCCATGATGTAAAGATGATCCTCAATAGTCACTAGATTATTTCCAGGTAACTTTGGCAACCACTTGTTTGACTCTTTTGACATTATATTGGGGTATCCTCAGATAGTGGAAATGTTAATGGGTTTGTATAGGTCCTTTTCCCAAGGGTGATCCATTAGGGAAAGAGGAAAGGTATCATGGAAAAGGTTTTTGACAACGAGAGACTTGAGGGGAGGCCTTCTTTGGTAGACCTTAGAAGGTTTGAACCTCCCAGGGGGAAAAGGTTTGGAAGAGGAATGTTTCTGGAAAGGCCGTGTTGCTAGATGACCTTAAATAAAACATCATCAAAAAAGGTGTAAAGGGAGCATCCCTTGGGTCAACTTTCCAAAGTGTCATTAGGGTTTGGAAGAAGATTCAAAATCCTCCCCAAAAATAGTGCCAAAATTTTATCACACAAGTTCTAGGTTTCTAAAATTCCAACCCAACCACCAATTGGTGACAACTAGGAGAGAACCTAGCCAATATCACCTTAGGCAGGTGTTCCTATCACTTCAGATGTGAGGTAGTCACCTAAAGGGGGAAATATCGATGACCATAGGGGGAAATGAGATGGAAAATGATATATATGAACGAAATCCCCTAAAGGTCAATTCTAGATGGTAAAAGGAACCTAGAAAAGAGTCTTGGGAAAGGTTAAGGGTTTCCAAATGAGTTGAGTGACTTGCCGAGAGTAAGATACATGCCCGAGACACAATGAAAACCATGTATACTTCTATAATGTTTGGTGCACAATAAATTTAATCTTTTTTTCCCTAATTCCAACAATGAACAATGATTTATATCAGCGTATAAAATATTACAAGAGATGTTGATGCAGAAGCATCATACGCAAGCGCAAAGAGGAAGACAGCTGGAAACACACTAGTGCACATTTTGAGAATGTTTTGAATTTAAAAAATAAAACATTAATGAAATACCTTGAAAGGATGCATTCACATTTATGTTTTGAGTTGTAATACAGATCTTGAGCAGTTTCTCTCATCTGTCATTTAAGGGAAGCATTTATTGTAATGAATGTAAGGTAGTTGTAGATTTTAATTCTGATAAGATATCTTGTAATGTAGGAGGGAAAACTCTAAGGAAGCTCCCTTGCATGTATTGTAGTATCATTATTGTAATTGTAAGAGAGGAAGAGAGAGAGAATAGGAGAACAAAGCAGGAGACAGGTTGTAGAATATTGTATAAGAAGATAGTGGTTGTTATTAAACCCATATACAGATGCACTTGGATAAATATAAGAAAGATTTAATCCAAATTCATGGTGTTTATGAATTCTGTTTACATATATTGAATGGTATGTTTACAATTTTCTTATATGATATGTTATGCATTTGTTTCAATGTTGTGTGTGTATGTATGATTTCATGTTGAATGTATGAACTCCATGAGAAGAAGAGTATGAGTTTCAATTGTTTCTCATCCTGAGAATTCCTACAAGGAGTACAGTGAAGGTCCGTAAGGAGTGCGTTGACAAGTTCTGAGTTTTATCTTAGAAAAACTTTGGAGAGATATCGTTGTTCTTATACCAGAAAAAGTGTGAGTATAGCATAGAGTCGTGCAAGGAGTGCACAGGATGGTTGAAGTCTTAGACTTTTCCAACCCAGTGAATGGTTGAATAGTTACTGTAGCAAGGAGTGCGCAAAACTGAGAAGTTCAGATAATCAAAGATTATTGAGAAGCTGCGAGAAGTGTGTGCGAGAATCCCTTGGAAATGTTGAGTTTGAAGTGAAGTATAAGCTCGGGAGGGATAGATACTTCATGGATTTCAAAGGAAGGATGAGGCTCATAGAGGCTTCGTAGAAAACCAAGTTTAGGAGGAAAGATGCCAAGTTGTTTGGCCAGGAGTTGCTAAGGAACTCAATGGACAGTCGAGAATCTCAGAGGGAGAACCACCGATTCGTTGTGGACCGTTGGATCAGTGGATCAGTGGAGGAGTTACGACTGAGTGTCTATTAATACTCAAAATCTCAGGAGGAATAATCGTCGTTATATCTGGACCGATGAGAGTCGTTGATCTAGTACTTCAAATTTTGACATTTCGAGATTCCAGAGTGTGGAGAAAGTCGTGATGAGAAGTCAAGAGTCATGAAATCTTGACAGGATCTGGGTCGTCAGATTGTAGAAGGATCTAGACCGTCGATCCAAAACAAATAAGTTGTGAGTTCGGAATTCGAGCTAAGGAGAGGAGGTTGCATCGTGAACTCCCGAGTCGTGAAATTCTGATGCGCTTAAAGGTGGACCCTAGGATGTGACTAAGGTCATATTCTCAAGGCATAAGGGAGTAGCTGAGGAACCATTAGCCCATTTTGGGGTTTTGGGGATTGAAGGAGCCAAGGGGACTCACAACAGGAATAACGAAGTCACGAAACCTGAAACACCTTTTCGGGTGAAGGTCGTGGTCATATTGGTTGGTCACGTGGAGTTGAGGGTTGCGCCTTGTGCTTGTTCTCACAAGTGTAAATATAGAAGGACCTATGGTTACAAGTGATAAGATTCTAGTTGGGAATCAAAGAGTCATATCGACTCAAAGGGGAGATTAAGAACGATCCTTATACCGGGAGGTCAAGCAGAAACTACCGAGGTAGGGGTGTTGCGCCAGGTGGTATCAGAGCCTAGTTAACAACTTTTGTTTTCTTTAGAGGGAAGACAAAGGACATTTGTTATTGAATTGTGCATGGACATATTGAAACAATGCCGCCAATAAGATGTCAAGAGAGGGTGATGCCCGATCCAGCTGTGGAAAGGAAAACGAGAGAACTTCGTGCTCGATTATATGTTATGGAGACAACATAGAGATGAACTGTTGATGTTGGAGACATCAGTGAAGCTAAAAATGAGAATGGGGTCAGAGCTGAAGAATAAGTTGTAGCTGAAGATGCTGCAGAAGAATGTATATTCAGAGTCGTTGCAAGAATAGGGGCTAGAGCAAAAATGGACATCCCGATGTATGAAGGAAACTTAGACATTGAGGAGATACTAGAATTGTTTAGAGATCTGGATAAATAATTCGACTATGAGAATGTTGAAGACGACAATAAAGTTAAACATGTTGTCACTAAACTTAAAGGGCATGGAGCACTGTGGGCGGAATGAAATATAGGCTGACAGGCGCTGCAAGGACAAGAAAATAATCAAAAGCTGGGATAGGATGGTCGCCAAGATGAAGGCCAAGTTTATACCCAGAGACTGCCAAATTAATCTATTTTGAAGAATGTAGAATTTGAGACAGAAAGGGATGATAGTGAAGGAATACATTGAAGAGTTCTACAGGATAAACATTAGAGTTGGTCATCGTGAGAGTGATGATGAGAAGGTCGCTAGATACATGAATGGTCTGAGATATGACATTCAACATGATATGAGCATGATGACAATCAGGAATGTAGAAGATTCTTATCAAATGGCTTTAAAGGAAGAAGAGAAATTGGCCCGAAAGAAAGGTCGAAGGGGTAGAGGTAGAAGTCAGAGAAGAGGCAATGAAATTGCCTAGGACAAAGTAAAAAAGCCCAAAGATGAAGAAAATAAACCTCATAACTACCCAGAAAGAGGAGGAAGTTCACAAGGAAGACAATATGCCAATAGAAACACTTTTCCATGAGCAAGAGGAAGAGGAAGGGGCAGAGATGGTGAGATAAAGTTTTTTGTCTGTGGAAATATCAGGCATAAATATGTTGAATGTCCAGATAGAAAAATATATGGAGGAGGCGAAGCTCACATTTCATAAGCACAGAGGCGAAATGTTGAGGTAGAATATGGAGAAGGTGAAATATCCCTAATGATGCGGAAAATTCTCTTGAAGCCAGAGAAAGAGATGGAGAATCCATTCCAGAGGAACAATTTTCTTAGAACTGCTTGCAAGACCAAGGATAGGGTATGCAAGGTGATAGTGGGCAGTGGAAGCACAGATAACCTAGTATCCACAGAAATGGCGGAAAATTTGGAATTGGAGACAGTTGCAAATCCGAGCCCATACAAGGTTTTGTGGTTGCAAAAAGGACATTAGATAATTGTCACTAAACAATGTTTATTTGAATTTAAGATAGGGGGATACAGAGATGAGATCTTATGTGATGTTATTCACATGGATTTCTGTCATATTTTATTGGGGAGGCCATGGAAATATGACATGAGTGTTGTTCATGACAGAAGAAATAATACCTATACCTTGGAGAAGAATGGTAGGATGCATATGTTACTGCCAATTGAAGACAAGAAGGCGAAAGAATAAACAAGAAATACTATACTACTCATGAGTGGGAAGGAACTTCTGGATGAAGCCAAGAAGGGTGAAAAAATGCAATTTTTTTTGGTTAGGAAACCTAGAGTCATCTTGACCAATACTTCCATAGATGATCTACCAGAGGAAATTCAGGAACTGTTGGAGAATTTTACTGATATAGTGCTGGACGATTTACCTTGTTCGTTGCCACCCATCAGGAGCATAAGCCATCATATTGACCTTATAATAGGAGTGAGTTTACCAAACAAGGTAGCATACAGATTGACTTCGTATAAGAATGAAGAGGTCAAGAAACAAGTCTAGGATTTGATGGACAAAGGGTTGATTAGAGAAAGTTTGAGTCCATGCGTTGTACCGATAGTTTTAAGTCCAAAGAACGACGGTGGATGGAGAATGTGTACAGACTCAAGGGAGATAAACAAAATCACTATTAGGTACAAATTTCCTTTACCGAGGATGGATGACTTGATGGATTGCTTGAGCAGAGAATTTTTTTTTCCAAAGGTTGATTTGAAAAGCAGATATCATCAAATTAGAATGAGGGAAGGTGATGAATGGAAGACAACATTCAAGACAAATGAAGGGTTGTATGAATGGCTTGTCATGCTGTTTGGTTTGATGAATGTGCCAAGTACTTTCATGAGATTGATGAACGAAGTCTTGAATGATTTCATTGGAAAGTTTGTGATTGTGTATCTTGATGATATACTGATATTCAGTAAATATGAGGAAGAACACTTGAGACACCTAACTCTAGTGATGAGGAGGCTACAACAAGAGAAGTTTCTGATAAATTTGAAGAATTCATCTTTCATGAAGAAAGAACTCATTTATTTGGGGTTCATAATCTCTTCGAATGAGTTGAAGATGGATCCTAAGAAGGTAAAAGCGATCAAAGAATGACCATCGCCAAAGAATATATTTGAGGTCAGAAGCTTCCATGGATTAGCTAGTTTTTACAGGAAGTTCATCAGAAATTTTAGTGGAATTTCTGCACCAATGATGGACGCAGTCAAGAAAAGACACAAATATTTTCCTTGGACAGAGGAAGCAGAGAAAAGTTTCAAGTTGTTAAAGGAGAAGATAACTGAACAACCAGTTATGTTTTTTCCATATTTTAGTAAAAAATTTCAAGTAAGGTGTGATGCAAGCGGATTTGTAATTGGAGTAGTCTTAAGTCAAGACAACAGGTTGATTGCATACTTCACTGAGAAGATGAATGACACAAAGAAGAATTATTCCACGTATGATAAATAATTTTATGAAATCATACAAGTGTTGAAGAAATGGAGGAATTACTTGGTTCCAAAGGATTTTGTCTTGTATAGTGACAATCACGCTTTACAATTCATAACCAAACAGGAGAAATTAAACCAAAAACATGCAAAATGGGTTGAATTTATGCAAAAATTTACTTTTGTTATAAAGCACATTTCTGGAACTGCTAACAAGGTTGTTGTCGCATTGAGAAGAAAATGTTTGATTCTGTAGGTATTTCGTGTGAAGACCTTAGGTTTTGATAGCCTTAAGCAAACGTACAGAGATGATCCAGATTTCAAGGATGCTTGTGAAGCATGTGAGAATCTCGTCTTAAGATACAAAAGCCAATGGATTGAATATATGTTTCAGGATGGACCATTATTCAAAGGAAATCAATTGTGTATTCCAAAGAGTTCTATGAGAGAGAATATTATAAAGGAAAAACATAGTGGGGAATTGGTTGGACATTTAGGCCATGACACAACATTCACACAACTGCATAGTCTATATTATTGGCCAGGGATGAGGACAAATGTCAAGAAATTTGTAAACAAATGCAGAATTTGCCAGCACAGAAAGGGGAAAAGACAGAATACAGGATCGTATCAACCATTTCCAGTACCAGAGATGTCATGGGATGTGGTTACCATGGATTTTTTGTTAGGGCTGTCGAGGACACAGAGAGGTTGTGATTTCATATTCGTGGTAGTCGATAGATTTTCCAAAATGGCACAATTCATTATGTGTTAGAAAACCAGTGATGCAACTCACATTGCAAATCTGTTTTTCAAAGAAGTTGTTCGACTTCATGGCTTACCAAGAGTATTGTTTCAGACCGGGATACCAAATTTGTTGGTCATTTCTGGAGGACGCTATGGAAAAATATGGGGACAAATTTATCTTTTAGCTCAACATATCACCCTTAAACGAATGGAAAGACCGAGGTAGTAAATTGAAGTTTGGGAGATTTGTTGAGGAGTTTAGTAGCTGAACATCACAGTCAATGGGATCAAATTCTTCCACAAGAGGAATTTGCGTATAACAACTCACCTAATAGAAGCACAAGACAAATCCCATTTCAGATAATGTATGGAATGCAGCCAAGGGGAGTATCTGAGTTGAAGGACTTAGAGAAAACTGAGTTCAGAAGTGCTGGAGCAGAAGATTTTGCAGCAGAGATGCAAGAAATCCACTGTAAAATCAGAGAGTGGTTAAGGAATTCCAACCAAAAATATAAGCGCAGAGAATATCAACACAAAAGAGAGCTTCAATTTGATGTGGGAGATTTGGTTTTATCTCACTCAAGGAAAGAAATATTCCCAAAGGGAACATATAATAAATTAAAGATGAAAAAGATAGGGCCGTGTAAAATTTTAAGGAAATTTTAGGCAAATGCTTATGAGATCGAATTACCAGATGATGTGGGCATATCACCCATATTCAACATAGAAGATATGTATCCTTATAGAGAATATGAACCAAATGGAGCAGAGAATCATAAATAAATTCAGTGGGTTAAGCAACTGCTTATAGCTAAAAAGTCGCAGATGGAAAGGATAATTGATCAGAGAATTCGCAAGAAAACCCGAAGGAAGAAATATTTTGAGTATTTGATAAAATGGAAGGGACACTTGATTGAAGATGCCAGTTGGGAAAGCGAAGAAGAGATCCAGAAACATGGATAGACGGTGCAAGAGCTCATGAACATGAGTTCATGAATTTTTTAGCCAAAGGAGTATGATGTAGGATCATCATACGCAAGCGCAAAGAGGAGGATAGTTGGAAACACACCAACGCACATTTTGAGAATGTTTTGAATTTAAAAGATAAAACATTAATGAAATGCCTTGAAAGGATGCATTCACATTTATGTTTTGAGTTGTAATACGGATATTGAGTGGTTTCTCTCATTTTTCGTTTAGAGGAGGAATTGATTGTAATGAATGTAAGATAGTTGTAGCTTTTATTTCTGATAAGATAGCTTGTAATGTAGGAGGGAAAACTCTAAGGAACCTCCCTCACATGTATTGTAGTATCATTATTTTAATTGTAAGAGCAGAAGAGCGAGAGAATAGGAGAATAGAGCAGAAGATAGGTTGTAGAAGATTGTATAATCATATAGTGGTTTCTATTGAACCCATGTATAGATGCACTTGGATAAATATAAGAAATCTTTGATCCAAATTCATGGTGTTTATGAATTTTGTTTACATCTATTGAATGGTATGTTTACAGTTTTCCTATATGCTCTATTATGCATTTGTTTCAATGTTGTGTGTGTATGTATGATTTCATGTTGAATGTATGAAGTCCGTGAGAAGAAGAGTATGAGTTTAAACTGTTTCTCATCATGAGAATTCATGCAAGGAGTGTAGTGAAGGTTCGCAAGGAGTGTGTTGACAAGTTCTGAGTTTTATCTCAGAAAAACTCAGGAGAGATATCGTTGTTCTTATATGAGCAAAAGTGTGAGTATAGCATAGAGCCATGCAAGGAGTACGCAGTTTGGTTGAAGTATTAGATGTTTCCAACCCAGTGAGTGGTTGAAGAGTTACGTTCACAAGGAGTGCACAGAACCAAGAATTTCAGATAATCAGAGATTATCGAGAAGCTGCAAGAAGTGTGTGCGAGAATCCCTTGGAAATGTTGAGTTTGAAGCAAAGTATAAGCTCAAGAGGGATAGAGACTTCATGGAGTTCAAAGGAAGGATGAGGCTCATAGAGGCTTCGTAGAAAACCAAGTTCAGGAGGAAAGACGCCAAGTTGTTTGGCCAGGAGTTGCTAAGGAACTCAATGGACGGTCGAGATTCTTAGAGGGAGAACCACCGATTCATCATGGACCGTTGGATCCAGTGGATCAACGGAGGAGTTAAGACTGATTGTCTGTTAACACTCACAGGCTCAGGAGGAATAGTCGTCGTTAGATCTGGACTGACGAGAGTTGATGATCTAGTACTTCGAATTTCGACATTTCGAGATTCGAGAGTGTGGAGAAAGTCGTCATGAGAAGTCAAGAGTCATGAAATCCTGACAGGATCTAGGCCGTCAGATCATAGAAGGATCTAGACCTTTGATCCATAGCAAAGAAGTTGCAAGTTTGGACTTCAGGAGAAGGAGAGGAGGTTGCATCATGAACTCCTGAGTCCCAAAATTATGACGTGCTCTGAGGTGGACGCCAGGACGTGACTAAGGTCATATGGTCGAGGCATAAGGGAGGAGTTGAGGACCTGTTAGCCCATTTCAGGGTTTCAGGGATTGAAGGAGCCAGGGGGACTCATAACAAGAATCACGAAGTCACGAAACCCGAAACACCTTTTCAAGTGAAGGTCGTGGTCATATCAGTTGGTCACGTGGAGTTGAGGGTTGTGCCTTGTGCTTGTTCACACAAGCGTAACCCTAGAAGGACCCGTGGTTACAAGTGAGAAGATTCTAGCTGGGAATCAAAGAGTCATTTCGAATCAAAGGGGAGATTAAGAATGATCCTTAGACCGGGAGGTCAAGAATAACTTTTCGAGGTAGGGGTGTTGTGCCAGATGCAAAATAAGTTCCAAAAGTATAATTGAATAAGCAAGAGACAAACTAGTGAAAGATAGATTGAATCAACAATGATATAGTAATACTTTATCAAAAAATCAAGGCTGTAAAAAAAAGCTAACTGCAGAGATATTTATCATCCTTATGGCTATATAAAACCAATCTTTATATCAGAAAAATCATCCAATTAAAATCACTTAAAACTAGCTCAAAAGGTTCTCTAGGGTTAGTAGTGTGTTAGCGAAAAGTTATAGTTGATTTCTAGGGTTAGCTTAGGAATTATCTAGGGTTAGAATGTTAGAAATATGAATCCCTAAAGTTTGTAGGTTATTTTTGTAACATCATAAAGTTTTAGTGGGTGAAATAGGATGTCTCAAAGAGGCAAGAGAGCCAAGGGATCAAGAAACAACTTCCAAGTGAGAGAACTTAAAAAATTGAAACTTTCACGTTTACCAATGCAATGTTTTGTTTCTCCAATGAAATGACTAGTGCCTTTAGTTATTGGTTAATGGGTTCAAAATAAAAGAGCTAAGGCGATTACCTCCTTAGGGGTATATATATTCTTATTCCCCAAGGAAAGAAACCTAGCTAGGGTTTAAGACTAAGGGGTGTATGCACTTATACTTCCTTATCAAACCGTTGCAAAACAATAATTCTATGCTTGAAATTATGATGAAGCTAAAGTAGGGTGTATGCACTTACGCTCCCTACCTAAACTTAGAAAAATCAACCTTGATTCTCAAATTACAAATGATAACAATAAGTAAAAGGGTTACCAATCTAAATAGCAACAAGATGGACCATAACATGCCAAGATAATCACCACAATAGCAAAAGAATGACCTCCAAAGGCTAGCGCATAATCATCATCAACTCCACAACCAAAGAGAAACCATATCATAACACAAGATAGAAAAAACCACCAAGAGTAGTGAAAATTTGACTCCAATACTTCTCACAATGGGAGAGTTATGATTTAAAATGAGATCTTATGATCTCTATTTATACAAAATATCACTCACATAGTTTTTCCACATAATTTTAGGGTAAACCATAAGATTTGGGGTGAACAACCTTAATATTTCCCCTTTACACAAATAATAATAAACAATTCATCTTTAAATTCACTTTTACACAAAAGAAAACCCTAAAGCAAGAGGAATTCACCCCTTTATGGGACGTTTTCTCACTAGGAGTAAGTCATTGGAGTTGTATATGAATAGTTAGGCCTCTAAAGTACACATTTCAATCATCTAGGCCATTTCCTCATGTTCAAGGCCTTATTCTCCTCAAAACTTCGAATGCCAATGAGCCATTTATTCACCACCAAAACCTATCCCTTCTATGTGACGTCAAGCCTCCAAATGTGACTTTTTGCCTCTCCTAGGAAAAACGTTTTGCAGTTAATGGCTAGGTCATGTATCTCAATTCATATTCTATTCCTCCAAAGGTACACCTCTCTCATCTATCATTCGGGCCCTTAGCATCCAACCTGTGGGATTGAAGCCGTATGGAATCCCAAGATAGGATTTCTCCTCCAAAATTGTCCACCAACTAGGTCCTGCAAAGACAAATAAAAAAGCACTCCAAGGATCTCAAGTAATAATATCATGGTGAGTAAATAAAATCAATAAATGAGACACCTAATAATGTACATCAAATATTACATGGTCAAATAAATAAGTGCTCAAAGACATTATGCAACTTGCCAAGCTTTGATATGGGAGGGTTGACCAGGTGTCCTATTGGGTAGATCATTCCCTAGGTTAAGGAGTTTTTACCAAGTGATACCTCTCTAATCCATGTGAATTATATGAAGTGGCTATGGATCAAGACTCACTGGGAGTGGGTTTCATGAGATACAAGGGGTTGTAGTGTCTCATTCATGGGTGCCTTTGTAGAGGGTGTGTGGCACCTTTGTTTGCAATGTAGTTTTTCCAAGCCCATCCTCTTCCCATTGTTTGTTTATTTAATTTTTTTATGGATTAGTTGAAGGTCACTTCCTTGGCATGGTGTCTAGATAATGATAGTGTCACTCACAAGTATCTTGCGAAAATAAAAAATCTAGCTCACGATGAGACCCCCTTTCTCTCAACTATTAAACTCAGAGCCATTATCCTATCTTGGTCACCAAATGATGGTAATTTAATACCACTAGATACCCATGATCATGATAGGATAAATCATGATGAGACCTCCTATCCTCCAACTAACCCCCTAGGAATTCATAATAATTTATTCTTTTGGTTTCCCCTTTTATTATAAAGAAAGGCTTCATTACTTTCTCTATGGATCCTTGGCTGATGCATCTGGAAGTTTTATATATAGGATTTTATATTTTAAACCAACAAAAATCCCTTTGGGCCTTCAATCGTTGCTTCCCATAGAATTAGGTAGAACCCCTTCTTGGGTCAGTACACCCTAAAATCCCAAGAGACAAGGAAACATGGAGTTTTAGGTGATGGAAAGTGGTAAGTATGGTTGGGAACACTAGGATGGATCTTCAAGGGAGTTCGTAGTAGCAAACCCATTCCTGAGGAATTACACATAATGTCCAAGAATATGTCATGAAATATAAAGCAATCTAAGATATAACATACTCAAAATTCCTCAAATATTGAAATGAAACTCACCATAATACATGACTTGTACCTCGTGAAGCAAGGCCTAATGCCTCTCAGAAACCAGCTGGTGTGGTGGATGGCATTTGAAAATATTGATCTATGTGGTGATGAGAAGGGTCTTCATCTATGAAAGTGGATACAGTTGGTCATGTATTCTCTCGGAACTCCATATCTACAGCTTGAGGGCCTCGAGACATGGTCTCCTTAGTTATCCCACAAAATGGGGATAACACACCCTATTTTTTCCAAAATTCAAAAGGTCATAAATTCCTCATACTATGTCCATTTGAGGCCGTTCAAATTGCATTTGAAATTTCTCGTTGATATCTAGACAATGAATTAATTTCCATTAACTTGGTGATGAAAAATTTCCCTCACTCTTATGGTCTCTATCCACCTTACTAAAATGCACTTCCAACTAATCTCTAATTGGGAATTGATCTTTGTTTTGGAACTGATCTCCATCTTGGGTCTCCATCTTGGATTTCCATATTGGATCTCCATATTGGACCTCAAAAAGTATATTTCATTCATAAATGAAGTGATATTGTCACCTCACTTGTACAATATCATCCATCCATCCAACTTGGATAATGAGAACCTAACTCATCACAACAATAATGAATACTGAAAAAACATTGTTGATCAAGTTAATCATTTTGTCAAATTCAAAAAATATACCATTCATTGTTGCAACAACTAACCATACTCCACTGAATAGCATAAAACTGGGTAACAAAACTGAATATACAGATGCAAAAAATAATGAATCAACAACCTATTTTCCCTTCTTAACAGGAACAAGATCAACCAAAGGACGTGTTTTATTTTCAACCATGGGTTGTAAATATGGATCCTCGATACTAGTATTAAATAGAATTTTCATGTGCCCTGTAGTGACAAAAGTCAAATTAGTCTTTATTTTATGAGCTCTCAAAATGAACAATCCCATCCTTGAAAATATGATACTCATTTTGTTCCCTATAGAAAATGGTATTCCTATCGTACAAGTATGAAATTCCCAAAACCATCCTTTAAATGTCAAGTGGAACCATGTCTAACTCTACCTCATCAATTAAACTGGATGTGATCACAAATTGTAACTTACATTGCTTAGTTACCTATAATTGAGAATTGTTGTAGGGGTTAGTCAACTCTGTCGACTAGACCCAACAGTCGTCTAAGAGCTATTCAATTGACCATGAAATTAGGAAGTATAAGTTGATCGAGGTATTTGTTAACCGACCAACCCAGGAAGTTATGTAGTTACAACTTCCTGACAACTAGATATATAAACATAAATAGACAATCTCTAGGAGAGACAATGTAACCTATTGTGATGTATTTACATATCATATAATAAAGTGTTGTTCTTTGGGATTCGACTACTTGTGTATGATTTCATCTATGTCTACATGTATGTATTCTATGTTTTCTTATGTAAGGAATTGTTGGTAACTTTCTCTTACTTTCCCCTATATTACAACATTGGTTTTGTTTTTGGTAGTTCTGGACTTGGGAAAGCATACATTTACATAAATGCTAACTCTACAAGACATACGTGAATAATGGGAGTGCAAAATTTAGAATTACATCAAGAATTACGCACGAATTAACAACCTTTCATCAACATAAGCATGATCATGATTCTTCTCAGAGACTCATGAGATATTTCCGGAAGCCATCCCATAATCCTTGTCCGAGTACATCAACAAACTAGGTAATGCATAATTTAAAAGTCGTTGATAAATTAGGCCTCAATCTCATGAATGGAGGATAAATGAATTTCCACGACTGGTTTGAGAGAATTGTTGAACATTTTATCTCAAAGAAAGACATTGAAGATCAAACATCTCTTGATAAAATAAAAGACAAATTTAACACCTACTTACATGAAGGATTCTTGTGTACTATTTTGACACTACTTCAGAAATTCCTCCTTAGTAAGGGAGTTAGTGACATTGTCGAATAATGGCCTAAAATTGGTACACCTTGACCGAATAACAACTTTGAAGAAAGAGATGAAGAGTGGGAAGGATTTCTCAAGGAAAAGTGCAAGGACACAAGACAAGCCTGGGACTACTTTCTAAGCAAATGAACTTGGACAACACCACCGACTTCAATTAAGTTGGTTCGATGATGGGGGGTTGGTCTAAGCTGTGAGATGTCACAATAAAAACATACGAGGAGTTGTGATTACTAAAGTATAAATACCGTCGAGAGGAAAAAAAGAACATAAGTAAGCCATTGACATCCAACGATTGGAATGGGATAAAAGGAGAAAGAAAATAGAATAACTTCATAACTTGTGTATTAACAAGAATTCAAATAGAAAAATGATTGTGGAGGGTTAGCCTGATAGAGCACATGAGCAGTATGATTTTGAAATAAATCAACTAGAACTAGCAATAACAACAACCATGACGACCCCTGACAGAAGAAGTGATGTACAATTGATAGAAGCCAGAATGAATTCATATCAAACAAAATACCAACCTGAAAGCATGGATTATGAAGAGTTAGGCCCAATGATACTCTCTTCCCTTATTTCAAAATCTAGCCCATGAATAAAAGAGTTCCTCCAGCAAAAACTTCATATCGACAACAGATTCACAATATTTTGGTATAGAACTGACGAGCATGGAAACCTATGAGACACACTCATCATTGAGATGAGAAGAAATGAAACTGACATCATGCTCATTCAAATCAAGGATCTCACAAAATCCCCCTGCCAAATCTAGTATTAAGAGAAGAAATCAATTTAATAAACTAGAGTTGTCAATCAACACGACCATTAGAGCGATGTTTAGTTGATTACAAATACCAAATTTATAAAACCAAAGAAATACTTTCCATAGTAAAAAACAAGCAGTTATTTCTCAAATACCATCTGGTAGAAGACTGACCGACAGAAGAGGCGATGCAAGAAAAACTGACTGAATACTAAAAAACTCAATCAAAAAGTGTGGTAACCCAAACACCACAAAAATAGATTATTCCTAAAAATAAAACAAAAATGGGATTTAACCACGTCCCCACCTATGAGGAGATGAGGACCCAAAAATACACTGGTTTGTGTGAAAGAAATTTTGGGATGATGCGAACATCACATATGAAGATAATAAGATGGCACAAATTGGTGTTGCTCTTCGACATCATTCTTTAACATGGTTTATGAATTTCACAGAAAATCAGACTCGCTCAAAATCAGAAATAAAAAATAGTTTCCTAACATTCTTCAAAGTCCAAGATGTCACACACTTGGCTGCTCAAAAATTGAAATAAATAAAACAAAGACCAGGCGATTCGGTCTGAGAATGTGACAAAAGATTCAAATATATTTTGAGCCAAATATCGACCATGACTGATCAAATTTTTTTAGTCCAATGTATTAGTTGGTCTCCTACAACAAATCCGTTCACCATTACGGTTGTACAAACTAACTACCTATGAATATGCATTATAAAAATAAAAACATGTTCATTCGGATGATGATGGCCTCTCGACCTTCCCATTGACCGAAAGACTAGAAGAAAAAATAGATCATTTACAAAAAGCCATAAAAATATATCCATAAGATGAAATGAAGTATGGTGTACTACGTTCTATGAAGAAGGACATACAAAGGATACTTGTAGCCTCACCAATCATCTGCCAGTAACAACATATACTCACATAGTACAATCTCAAACATATTGTAATATATGTGAAGCACTAATCAACCATATTGTGCAAGATTGCCCACACAATTTAAATAACACTAAGTGGTGTCATATCTATGAAACACATAGTCACAGAACATCATAATGCTATTTAAATGCACGAAATCCATCCAATGTACAAACAATGTATCATACATAAGCTACTAACAAAAATAATAATTACAGTCAAAGAAATGATTACTATTGTCGAGGACAAGGATGTGGCATCTGAGCTCGATTTAGAGGCTGTGGTTGGCGTTGGGGTCGACCCTATTGTTATAATCGCTGGAAGGATGGCCATATTATCCCATACTTTCTAATAAAAGATCGAATCGATTTGAAATTTTGTAATATATGCGACATCGATGATCATTCACTTGAAGATTGTCCAACAATACTCAACAATATTATGACTAGAAAAAATTTCAATCTTCTACACACAATATCAAAAGAAGAAGTACTCAATTGTAAAAACATAAATATCATCACAAGATCTGGCGTTGGGAGAGATATTATCAATACCCCTTCATAAGAACAACTGAGAGGAAAGGACAACTCCTTCCAAAATATATGCAATGAATAACAAATGATGAGGGAAGCCATTAGATTCTACAATAATTCTAATCAATACCAACAAAATAAAGGAACAAAAAATGATGATACTATACAAGAATTCCTACAATTTTTAAAGGAAAAAAATTCAGTCGGTCGATTGCTAAATTTTCTCAACATATTAAGAGAATATAAAGAAGGAAAACAACCCTTCAAGGATGGCAGGAAGTTCTCTTCTCATCATAAATATTATGAGCCACGAGTCGATATGGAAATCAATGAAGTACTAATGAAACAAGTAGTTGTTTATTTCGGATCTCAAGTCAATATCTTACCTTGAGAAACATGGATAAGAATGGGTAGACCCGCATTAGCACCAACTTTAAACTACCTTAAGTTGGCAGATCCAAGACTGATATATCCCATAGATATACTTAGAAATGTCGAAACTCAAATTATGGGTATACCAAATCAAGTTGTCTTTGAGGTAATCAACCTAGGTGAGGGGATTCCAACATATGCAACACTTGTTGGTTAGCCATGGGGTTGAAAAATGAAAGCAATTATCTCCCTTGAAAGAGATAGAATCAAAAGAAAAGGAAGTGGAAGAACAATAATCATGCCTATGGACCTGAAAGAAGGAAAACCTTTGACTGAAGCATGGGATGAGGATCAAGAAGCCTGGTGCCTTTACCAAATAGTCAACGAAAAAAAATATGATGTTGAACCAAATGCACAAGGAGAAATTTTGAGAGAATTTCCTATGTTAGTTGGTTATAATTTAGATGCAACCTTGTATAACTGGAAATTAGAGAACTACGAAGCACATGAAAATGATTTTTGGTCCATTGACGTTATTCCCAGAAAACATCTAAGGACATTATTTTTTATCCAAGCAATACCTATAGTGTATGAAGAGAAACATTGAAAAATCCCACCCTCATTCTGACAGACGACAAAACAAGCAAGCCTTTACTATATCATGAATGTAATGCACCTTTGAAACATGTCGAAGAGGTTTCTAAATCTATTGGTGATCAAGGAAGGAATCAAATCCTAGTAGAAACCTTCACAGGATAGGCTACAAAATGGTTGGAAACACATTCCCCCATACTTCAAATGTGGACAACTATATCAACAGACTTCATAGAATGCTTTGGGGAAAATGTCTAGAAAAATCCACTAATATTCCCACTTTTAAAATTAGGTATGATCTAGTTGAACATATTCAAAATTGTGAGAAATAATGGCATATAATCATATATAGAGATGAACAGGTATGGCCCCATATGTTTCCAAGAACATTAGATGAAATACCAAGTAAATGGTACAAGATCGAAGAAGCCTGTGTCCATACATTAAATTGGTCTCACATCAAAGAAAAATTTATTGAAGACTTCAAATTCACCCGAGAAGAGGAACATATAAGCGAAGTAGAACATCAAATTAAAAGTTTCTCAAAAAACTGACTCCATCTACACAAAGAAAAAAAGGGAAGATGATGGTTGATCATGGATCAACATCAAATTGCAACCTCATTTCGACAGAAAACAAGGGAATTGCGATAACTTGAAGAATTGAATTGGACAATATAAGTTGTCCAGACCAGAGCTTCAGATGGAAAAAGGATCACCCAACACTTCAAAACAATGTAAAATCAGTACTAAACATATCTAAGGAAGAAAAGGAAGATCACAAATAACCCAAATTTCTGGAAAGATTTACCAGAATTGAAGAACCAAAATTGAAGAAGGGGAAAAACACCTTGATGAAGAAAAACCACTAGAGTGGATGAAAACTGAAATCAAGACTAAAGAATTCAACATATCAAAGGACGATCGATCGGAAATGGTATGAGTAAGTGATTGTTGGTTGGAAAAATAGACATCTGAGATAGTAGATATGATAAAACAATATCAAGATGTATTTTCCTGAGACCATAAATATTTAAAATGACTTGTAGAAGAAATGGGAGAAATGAAGATCGAACTTATTATGGGGTAAAAGTTGATTAAAAAATGTCCATACAAGTTAGCCCAAAACTATAATCCCACAGTCCAAAAATAAATTGAAGGAATGCTAGCGGCAGACATCATTTACCCAATCGACAAAGCAGAATGGGAAGTACCTATGGTAGTACAACCAAAAAATAATGACCCCAAGAAACTACAAATTTGTGTCGATTTCAAAGAGATCAATAAATTGACTGTGGCATACCCGTTCGTAACCCCCTTTGCTGATGAAATAATTAATGAAGTCGTGGTCCATGATTGTTATTCATTTACATATGGGTTCTTCATATATAAGCAAGTACCAATATCCAAAGAGGATCAACGAAATACAACATTCGTCTAAGAATTTGACTCTTTCTCCTATAGAGTTATGCCATTAAGACTAAAGAATTTACCAATAGTTTTCTCGAGAATGGTAGTCAAAGAATTCCAAGAATATATATATATATATATATATATATATGGTTGTTTGCTTTGATGAATGGACAATATACAACTTATACAAAAACCATATACAATGGCTTTGGTTGATGATTGAATGATGTAGGGAAATCCAACTAGCCCTTAACATTAAGAAATACATTTTATCCACACCAATTGGCATTCTATTAGGACATGTGGTATGCAAAGATGGAGTAAAAGTTGACATGGAAAAGATCAAAATCATCCTCAACTTGAAGCCACCAGTAAATAAAAAATAAATTAAAATATTCCCAGGACACATAGGATATTACAGAACATTGGTATGCCATTATTTGGATATCATATTCCCAATGGATGAGCTTCTCAGAAAAGAAGTCGAGTTCATATGGAGTAAATATTTCTAGGAATCATTTGAATTATTAAAGAAAAAATTAGTTGAATCCCCTATATTAAAATTTCCCGACTAGTCGAGAAGGTTTCACATCCATGTCAATGCCTCAAATGTTGTTATCGGATCGGCTCTAGCACAACCATACAAAAACACATTCAATCACCCAAATTCTTACACCACTTGAAAATTAAGCAAAGTAGAAAGAAATTACTTGACCATGGAAAGGGAAGCTTTGTCAATGATATTTGCACTACAAAAGTTCTGACATTACTTACTTGCCAATCCTTTCACATTTTTTACAAATCATCATGAATTAAAATATTTACTCAATAAACCAGTCCACCAAGGGAAGATTTACCAATGGTTTCTATTATTCTAGGAATTTGAATTTGACATAATCGTCCAACCTAGGAAAATAAACGTCCAACCTGACCATTTATCCCAACTTGAAACAAGAGAGGATATGAGAGGAATAGATGATGACCTTCCATACACACATCTATTTCTAATCGAAGTTGCAACAAAAGATGTAGAGGAGATAGAAAAAATTTTAGAAGAAGGAAAGGCTCCAGATGATTTTCCAACAAGTAAAAATAAGGTTTTATCCCTAAAAGAAACACCATTCACCATTATAAATGGATATCTTTACAAAATGGGACAATATTATATCCTAAGGAGATGCACTATCGAACATGAAAGATAAATTATTATCAATGAAGCTCACACAGGACCGTCTAGGGGCCACTTCCAGGCTGACACAATAGCTTGGACAATACTTCAGGCGGGTCTGTGGTGGAAAAACTTTCATAAATATTTTTGGGAGCATGTTATAAAGTGTGATAGTAGTCAAAGACTCGATCAACCTCTATGGAAGAATGAGATGCCACTAACCTCGGTAAACTCTATTCGAGCATTTGAAATCAGGGTAGTCGAATTTGTTGGACCTTTCCCTCAAAGAGAAAAATGAATTGATGCCAAATATATTATCACTGTAGTAGAATATGTAACCAAATGGGCAGAAGTTGAACTAGTCGAATCATGTACCAAATAAGTGGCGACGAAGTTCATTTATGAGAACATAGTCACAAGTTTTGAATGTCCACTTACGTTAATTAGCGACCAAGGAATGCATTTCGCAAATGAAACAATCCAAGTATTGATAAATAAGTTTTTGAACGACCATTGATGAACAAAAACATATCACCCTCAATCAAATGGGGTTGTCGAAGCTTTCAATAAACACTGCATAAAGGACTCACAAAAGTATGTGGTGTCGACAAAAAAAGCTGGGATGATAAAATTCCCACAGTCTTATGGGCATATAGATCTCCTTACAAACAATCAACTGGAAAAACTCCCTTCAATTTAGTCTATGGGAAAGAAGTCATTATTCCTTTTCATTTTTGGTCCAACTCTGACAGAATGGAAACTAGGGATAAATTCGACTAGGAAAGAAGCATAAATGACTGATTGTATCAATTAAGTAAAACAAAAAGAAAGAGTAAATGCAATGCAACATCAGGAAGTGAAAAAACAATAACAAAAAGCATGGAATGACCACCAGTTAAAGAAGGACATAAAAAATGGATACTTCATCTTGTTATATGACAGTCGAGTAAAAGGAAAACCCAGAAAGCTAGAAAAAGCATGGCCTGGTCCTTATGTTATTGAAGACATTCGATTGACAGGAGCTGTCCAACTTTGAATCTTGTTAGGGAATCCATTCAAGAAAGTAATTAATGGAGCATGCCTAAAAAAATACTATACATAGAAGGCAACAAGCCCTGTTGGAAAAAAAAATTGACAGGAAAAGATGCCAACGGGGGCCAACCAGAGATAGAACAGTCTGGTTGAAGTCAGAAAACATAGACTAATCACATCATTAAGAAAATAAATCCTTGTTTATTGTAATAAACTAAAGTCATTTACAAAATTCGGGTATAGAGATACAGGTATAAAAGCTGACAAAAGAATAGTTAATTATTAAAAGGATCTTGAAGCATCAAAGTAAAGCAACACAAGGTAGAATGGAAAGAGAAAGAAGCCCCTAGTCAAGCACTAGAAAAATCAGAAGAAGACATGATCGAGACAGCACCCCATCTCTCGAATTAAGACAAATACTCTTGAAAAGGAAATCAATTGATCGATGATGATCCCAATCAAGTGAGCATGGTTCAAACAAGCATATTTCAAGCAAGTGTGGTTATAATACAAGTGAGAGTAAGCACAAAAAAATGGAGGAGCAAGTTATCCATCAAGAACATCGACTACGTAGATCTGACAAGTTCATAATCGATAATGTAAAAACACCATTCGATTGACTCATATACTGATTGGGTATCAAGAGAGGAGAATTAGTCGAATGAACAAAAGAAAACACCGATCATGAAAAAATAGACTCCAGAAAATATGGTGGATTTAATTCAAGAAAGGATGGATGAGAATAACAAAAACATTAATAACCGACGCGAAACAGAATATCGTTGCGTAGACACCAATACAAATTATATATGCCTTGACACGTACGATAACCAATTATAGAGTGATCCATTTAATGATCGAAAAGACCCGCAAGAATTCCAACTAATTGATATCCTATATGTCCACTCATATGAGTCAAACATATATCCAGTAATCATGACAGAGGCACAAGAATATAGGGAACAGTTGGACGCATTTAATCTGAACTGTGATCTATCATCTATAAATTTTGAGTACACATATAAATTTGCCTCATTATTATTTTCTCCCCCACATCTGAGTATAGACCCAACTGCGCAACTAGGTGAACCTGCAAAATATCTCAACTTGTTGAATACCACCGATCTGGACACAAAAATGTCAGGAATGAGAGGACAATTCGTAGGGGCAACGAAAGGGTCGAGACTAAGTAAAGATTCTATAGAACAACAATGACACCGTTGCAAATTCATATGTAGAACAATGATAGGCGCAATTAGAGTTGGACTGGAGTAAGAAATGGTATAATTTTACATATTGGGGGATGGAGAATGGCTATTGGAAGCCTGAAACTGAGTTCCTAGCAAAATCCAGAATCAAGCATATGTTGGGAGCACCACAATTCATCAAATTAGGGTGATGGAAGGAAGAATCCACAAAATTTATTTTCAACCATTTTCATTAGGGATGCATTTGGTTCGACAAACCCATAGCAATAACATGTGGGATTATTCACCAAATTACCAACATTCTGAAGAAGGGGGTTGCAATATTGAAAACATCAAATACTAATGATTGGATCCAATTTTAATGGGGTTTACAGAAACTGAAAACTCCATGGGGACAGTCATCAATAAAATCACCAACCTACTGACAAGATGGGTTGTTATAATCATATCCCTTTTCTTTACACCAGTCGGTCGGGTGTCGAATGTTAAAATGATGATGATATAATCAATAGCTCAAGTATTTCATAAAGAAGAAATTTTAAATTGGTCAGAGAACCTAGCCGACATCATCAGGACCAATTTTAACGAGTGCCAAGAATCTGGAAAGGATATCAAGATCCCTTCGCTATTAATATGTATAGAAATGGAGTAGTACAACCCAGTTGGAAAGGTAGTGTTTACAATAAAGAAAGTCCCAAAAATGGAGAGATATGGAATTTTTGTAACAAAACAAGCAGGTGCATCTAGTTCAAAGGCATCCCAAGATATGTTCCAACTATGGGTTGGAAATTTGAAATATAATCCACATAGGTGGCGAGGTGAGAAATCAATACATCGGGTTCTTTCGAGTCCATGCCACATCCAACTAGAACTCGATTTCCCCAAGTTTTGATGCGAAGTCAAGTCGACACTATAACTAGAAGAGATACACTATCAACCAACACCAAAAGAATTATCTATGGAGCTAGAAAGAAAAACAAGTCAGGAAATATAAATTCCTCATAAAGTACACCAACAGGGATTTCCTTTGATACTTCCTATTACTGATGTGGAAAAAGAGGAGGAAAGAGAAGAAGAATTGTATACAATCCCTTTTGTCGAAGATTTGGAAGCCTTGGCACTCATCCCTGCAAATCCATCACTAGGGAAAAAAAAACAACTAGAAAAAAAAGGAAAAGGGTAAGAAGGTTGTCGGAGTCAGAGAAATAGTCATCGACATAGAGGAAATTTGGAGAGAAACTTTTCAGTCAAATGAAAGCATTGTTTTCAATGACCCCTTCATTAAAGAAGACAATTCTAGTATTACAAGAAAACTTGTTGAAAAGATAAAGTAGACAGAAAAACAAACTCGATAGGAGACTGCCACCATGAAGAATATTTTCATTTCAACGGTTGTGTCGAGAATGAAATAATACATGGAAAGGGATAATTTGAAAAAGAAACAAGTCAAAAGATTCAAAAGAACAATTCAACAGATGGAAACAAGAGGAGCCAAAGCACATAAAACCTTGGAGGAAACAACCACTATTATTACCCTAGCACGAAACACAACCACACGCACATAATGGGAACTTAGGAAAAAGACATTATTAAAAAATAAAATAATGACCAATGTAGAAATCGAATTAACAAGAGACTCACCCCCATCCAAGCCAGTAGTCATAGTCGAAGAATGACCAACGAAGAATAAGAAAAGACGACTGATAATTGTTGAATAATCAAAAGGAACATAGTATGACAAACGATCTGAATCCAAAGAGTATATTGACATAGACCAACTGGAAAAACGATATTCGGTTGATGAAATACCACTTTGTTTGATTCACCCGGTCGATTCGATACAAAAACATGGGTTTGTCGAGTCAATACCATAGCATTCAGTCCACCCAGTTGAAGTTGATGAGTAGTCGGTCGACCAACAATAAATCAACCTATAGGAAGGAGAAAAACACCCAAAAGACCAACACATGGAGGAAATACTTTCAGAGACCCATCCTATGAGCCCACCTAAACACAAAGATCAAAATATATAACAAGGTTCGATACAAGAGAAACATCCCCCATTGCAAACACAAGAAACTCAACAAAAGGAACTATAAAAATAAACAATTTTCCAACAACAACCGACTCGGCCCTCTATACAAATGATATAAAAAATCTATAATAAGGATGGACATTTGACAAGGACCTCAGGAAAGCAATCGATAGCATATAAAAGAAGAAAAATATGACCATCAAAATTAAAATTAAAGAATCCCTCACGACTCAGCTAGCAAAAGAAAATTCAAGGGAGTTAGATCTTGCAGAACAAGAACATGAATGGAAAAAAGATGGGCATAAGGCACAGCTAGAAACTAACAACCTAATCAGTCGACTAAATCAAATTAGAAACAAAATCCAAGAGGCAGAGCGATTGATTGACCTGGAATCAATTGCAGTACAAACAACATAGATAGCATAGAAAGTCAACATGCTCAACGAAATAAATATACTAAGACTAGAAACACAACAATCGATCAATGCATGGTACAACTTCAGTTAATAGATGAAATAGATATCTCCTAACATCCTTTAGACTATCTCCATATCCAATAAAGATAGCAGAACCAACAACATAGTGGAACCAACTAGTGGCGGAGATCCAAGCACAGTAGAGAAGTCGAGCACGACACCATAACATAATCAAGCACCTAAAGATTTTTATATATTCATCTTCTATCCTACTTTATCTTCTTCTATATTTTTTAAAAATTCAGTGTAAAGATTTTTTTTTTAATCCCCTCTTGCTTGGGACGAGCAAGGAATTGAGGTGGGGGGAGATGTTGTGGGGGCTGGTTGACTCTATGGACTAGACCCTATGGTCTACTAAGAGCTATTTGATCAATCGTTGAAGTCGGAACTATATGCCAGTCGAGGTATCTATTAACTAACCGACCTAGGGAGTTATGTAGTTACAACTTCCTGGTAACTAGATATAGAAGTAAAACTAGACAATCTCTAGGAGAGACAATGTAACCTATTGTGTTGTATCAATATATCATATAATAAAGTGTGGTTATTTGGGCTTCATTACATGTACATGTCTCCATCTATGTCTACATATTTGTATTCTATGTTTACCTATGTAAGGAACTTTTGGTAACTCTCTCTTACTTTCCCCTAGATTACCACAAGCATTATCACAAATCCAACCCAAAGGATACGCTCTCATATGAGACCTATTTTCCAATCCCAAATTCTTAACAGCTTTCTATGAAATAAAATTTACTTGTGATCCACTATCAACATGTGTGTAAATATTAGTGTTCTTTGAGATAACTCATAAATGAGACAGGTCATTTATTTTCCTTCCATAAGGGATTACCTTAGAATTTGCAGAATAAGTACGTGAACTAAAACTAGAAAAAAAAGATTTACCTTTGATCCCCATAGTTGTAACCTTAGTTTCATCCTTAGAATATGATCCAAGATGTTGAACTATGGTTGTTGTCTATGTTTTACCCTTCCTATTCTAAGCCCACTTTGGCTTCAATTCTGGATGCAACTTTGAACAATGCTTCTCATCACGTCCTTTCTTCTCGCAGTAAGAACATGTAGGCTTCTTCTCTTTATCCTTCCTCATTGTAGTTGTCTTCTTACTCTCCCCTTTTTCCTTAAACTTCTTATCGAATTCATGTAGCTCCCCTGACACATCCACAACACCATGTTTTCCTTTTCTCACTTCAAGATGAGTATCGTGTACTGACATTTCATCAATATTAATAGGATTAAACATCCATATAGTATGTAGAATATAGGAATTCATACCACTAGTTAATTTTAGAAAAGTTTCAAGAATATGCAATGGAATTTCTAAAGACAATGCCTTCCTCTTAAATTCCTATGCATAAGGTTGAACATTTTTCCCTTTTTCTTGTCTTAAATGTTTCCAAGCAATCATTGATGTTTGCATATAAGATAATGGATAAAATTTCTTTTTTAATGCAACAAAAAATTCAATCTAGGAAGAGATGATTTTACAATGTTGAATAAGATCATCTTGTGTCTGTCTCTCCCACCATGTCAAAGTTGGGCCACTCAGGTGAAGAGTAGACAATTGTATCATTGTAGTGTCCTTTATGATTTTATATACTCTACAATATACTTCAATGTGTTTGAACCAATTATCCAACTTCTCTAAATTCAACTATCCACCATAAATAGGAAAATCAAACTTTACATCTAGCTTTAACAAAGGCAAATCATGAGAATGAGAAGACTTCTTAGAATGCTTTTTCGTCTTATGAGAAAAATGATTACTTTCATCAGAAGTTGTTGATGATGGTGATCATAAGGGTGAATTAGGATTTGGAGGTTCTTCACCTTCTCCTCCTTCTTTAACTACTTCAATTTTTACTGATGTATTTTTTCCCTTGGCCTTCTTTTGATTCTCATACATTTATTCCACCATGGCCTTCATTTCCATGAACACAAAAACAAATACCTCTTTAGTACCAAAAGGATTTGTATTAGAAGAATCCCTATCTTTTGTTGAATCCATTTATTTCCTTTGAAATGCACGCCTCAAACCAAACTCAGGAAAGTACTCTTCAACGATCCTTTACCAAGCTTGAGTCTGGACCTCGTAAGCATTCATTTGCAAATACATCTAAAACTAGCTCTGATACCAACTGTCTTCCTGTGATACCAACCAACTCTGACACCAAATTGATCCAAAAAATCCTTAGATGTCAAATTCATTCTTAAGCTTACATTAAAATCCAACCTGATTCAAAAATTATGATCGTCTTGACTATATACAAAATAACATGTGAATATGCTTACTCATCCACCCCCAGTTTCTATTTATTAGAATAACAAAATTAAATAAATTAAAGTCAAAAGGTATTTACAAGTGGTATGGTAGACCATATGGTTCGGGTGTATAGTTGAAGTCATTGGAATATTACCATTGAGGTTAGAGGTTCGATTCCCTTTGACTCCAACAAATTTTGATGCTCCTTTAGCTAACATTGGTTATTCGGAGGGTGCCATGTGGAACTTTATGATTGGTCCACATCATTTCCACCATATGCTACCTGTATCATGCCTTGTTAGTATGTCATGTCACAAACGTACCTGTCACATCAACACCATACCTTCCACATCACCTTTCATACTGCCACATGTCATGCTACCATGTTTCGTTTGTACTGCCACATGTCATCTGTACTGCCACATCATCCTTCCATACTGCCATGTCACCATTACGTATTTTCACATGTCATTCTTTAAGTGATGCCACGTGGAATTTGTACAGTGTATGTACATTCCACATATTTCCTCTTGGTGGTGATGCATGTCCATCTGTGATGCTTCCACATCATGTGACCATACATGTCCGTACTACCACATGGTAGCCTGTTCTTTGCCATTTCACCCTATTGTTTCCAAACTTCAAAAGGCCATAACTTCCTCATACAATGCCTATTTGAGGTCATTCAAATTGCATTGGAAATATCTCATTGAGCTCTACAATGAAGTCGTTTCCATTAGCATTTGAGACTATCAATTTTTGAGAATTCTCAGATCCACCTAGATCACTAAAGTTGCTATATAGTTGAAGGGAAAAAATTGTAGAAATTTTCCATACTATGACAATTAATGAAACTCATAAAATTTCACCTTTTTCCTATATGTTTTCATATCTTTACCCTCCAAATTTTTATCCTTAGGGTTGTTATGAAATATAAATTGAAAAAAAGAAACATTGAGCAACATTTTTCTACTCAACAACCCCAATCAACAAGGCAATCCAAATGAAAAGATAAAAATGTGTGCCAACAATTTTCAGCCATAAAGGGAAATTTTATCATGTATAACAAAAATTCTAAAATTCACTTTATAAATTCTATAAATACAATAAAAAAACTATCCTATCTTATTCAATATTAATGTTAAATCACTTAACAATTTCAACCTTAAGTTATGTCAAATCAACAAAGCAAATAAGTGTTTGAAATTACAAAACCATGAAGAAATATATGGCTCAAAAATCAAGATGAATTTCATGTAAATACGATATCCTGATTCCAAATCTAGTACAATCCTCTAGATCTCTGAAACCCTGGCCAAGGAAATCCAAGAAAACCCTAGCTCCACCAAAGATATTCCACAAGATAGTATAAAAAATAGCAATAATACTTAGCAAGGTGACTCCTCATCTTCTTCTTCTTCACTTCAACAAATACAACCTTGGTTTTAAGCACAAAAAACTATGGATGAAAACCTAACCCTAGCATTTAGGGTGATATAAAACCTCCAGGAAACTATAGCACCTCTAATACAAGAGAGAGGAAGTAAAATTATGATCTTAGAGAGAGAGGAATATTAGTGGGATCCTCCTAATCACATATCTAATGCAAGAATAATAATAATGGTGATAATGAAATGAATCTCTCCTTCCTCTATATATATGAGATATAAGGAAGGAAAAAAACACATATGTGGGCCTAAGCCCTAATAACAATCCTACAAATCCATATGTAGGCTCGCACAAGTGGAGTGTTAAACTCCAAGTTACATATGTCAATATCCAAGGTTATATGATACAAAAACAAGGCTCCAATGTAATGGAACTCCATAAGAAGTTTCTAGCGTTGCTTCTACAATCCTCCAAGGACTCCAACACTCCACCTAATCCATGTGCTCCATTGGATCCACTCCCTTTACATGAACATTTTCATAACCCAAGCATCCCCAGGGAAACTCCATGACTCCATATAAGAATCCAAAATACCCCATGTTGTCGAAGGATCAATTCACTCCTCTTGAATTCCAAACACTCTTCCTTTAGTGCAAGGTGTTCTCCAAGAAAGCAATCTCCTCCATGTGGATACCATATACAATTCCACCAAGTAGTTTGAATATATCCAACACCTTGTTGATTTGTTTTCCTGATGCCCATCAACTAAGTGATTGGGGTAAATATGTGAACCTACATTTCTTTCATATGGAGACCATTTTTTTTTTCAAAATTGGAAAGTTCCAAATAACCTTCACCTATTGATCATTAAGATCCAACAAGATTTAAATCAGCTACAATATGGACTCTCTTCATCATGAAAGGTTAACAAAGATGGTTTCTTTTTTAAACAAAAGAGAAGAAAACAAAATATACTAAAATTATGAAATTTCTTATGTCTATCCTCCCACTAAATAGCCATATGTCTCATTTTTGTTCAACATTTTAGGGAATCTAAAACATAGGTCATATGCCGAAGATATGTCATTTTTCACGCACATTTTGCTACACCAAACTTAGCTATTTTTCGTTTTCCTTATTATCCACTCTATATACATAGTCATTTTTTCTCATTTTTCTTCCTCTTTCCTTGTTCTATACTTCCTTCCTCTCTACTCTCTACACTTACATTCTTACTCATTTTCACTACTACCTATACTACTCTATACTACTCTACATACTCCATACTTAGGCATTTTTTCAATCTTCCACACCATTTCCATATTTATCCCTTTTCCATTTTCATTTTCCATTTAGTTAATTTTCATAATACCCACCACTTAATCATTTCCATAATTTCCATGTTCCTTTTCATAATTCATAATTCATTTTCCATTTCTACTTATTCATTTTCCATTTCCACTTATTCATTCTCATTATTATTTTCATAATTAGTTTCCATTTCCACTTATTCATTTTCATTATTTCTACAATCATTTCTCATTTCCACTTGATTTACCTCCCCAACACTTAGTCCTTTTTCATGACTTATCATGTTTTACTCTTTTCTACACTAAGTCTTCCATTACAACTGTGGGACAACCTTCCTCTTCATTTAATTGTTTTCCCATGTCTTGTGTCCTACTCGCTCAATTTGCACCTTCATCTTTTGCATTACCCAAATTGCACCTTTCAAGACATAGTCATTTTGCTAAGTTTTATAGTTGCTTTTTACTGATTCCTATACTTAGTTTTATTTTTTATTTTGAATGTGAATGCGGGAGACCATATAACCCTCATTTCCACCTTCCACTCCCACATGACTTATCTTTTTTTTACTCACATTTTTTTTACTTCGCCAATTATTCGAATGCGGATACGGGATAGACTTTCTCTCCGTTACCTTTTTCCACCATACCCATGTCCCTTCCTATCCACTACCTTTTTCCTTCAAACCCATGTCCCACAACCCACAAACTTACCTCCTCTACCTCTGCATTCTTGTAACTCCATAAATATTTCATTTAATTTTTTAATATTATTTCCTATCCTATGTTTCTTTCGTCTTTTGTTGGGCATACCTCCAATGACATATGGAAGTGAGATGGACCTAACATATTCGAACACATGGAAATAAGGTGGACCTACCATATGTGGAAATGTGGTAGTGAAGTGGATCTACCCCTGGGTGACACATGGATGGACAAAGATGATTGGACAATGACTTGGCATGATGACTATGTGATAATGTGGTGGTCATAAAATACTATGTGCACAAGCTACATGAAATTATATGGCTCTATTTACTTCATTCACAAAATAACATGGAGATGAAATTTATTTATAAATATGCCATGAGAACCCTTCCACAATGCATGTGGGATAAATAAAGTCGAATTTGCAAATCAAAGGCCCATATTTCACAAGGATAGATCAACGGTGGTTGAGTCTCCATTTTTCGAAGCTCATAAATTTTGATCACAACATCGGATTTGAGAAAAAGAGAGCTCATTGGAAAGGTAAATAGATCAAAAGCACATTGGAAGTGGTTTCAATGGATGAAATATCAGTTATTAGGTTCCAAAAATTAAATTAAAGTCGAGACTATTTTTGGGCTTGGTAACAAGTTATTTTTGGAAAAATAAAAAATAAAAAAAAATTATAAACTTATAAGGTGGGTCCTATATGATGGCACAAATATAAAACCTCATATTTACAAAAGGTATTAATTCATTGCACCAAAAGTGAAAACCATGACCGAAAACAAGTTACAAGAAGAAAAATAGAAGACTATAAAAGAAGATGTAAAAGGCATTCAAAGGGTTCGAAATTTCCATCACAATAAGTCGAGTAGTCACCCTATTCTCGCCTTCACCATTTTTATTCCTCAATCAATTGTCACTTGGAATTTTTTGTTACCAAAATTTGTGAAACCAAAGGCTGATCCCTAGCTTTTTTCTTTTTTCTTCCAGGACTTTCCTCAATTTATGGTCAACAGGAGCCCCATCCCAGTTCTCTTTGAAGGACAAATGCAATTTACTTTAATTATAAACCTGGATATTATTGTTTATTTTACAAAGACTATTATTTTTCGAGGTTCCTAGAAAACTAACTTAGGATATAACATCATTGATTTCTCAACACTTTGAATTTAAGCATGAGATTTCATATGTTTGTCTATCAAAATATTTATTGCATCTAATGAAATGTTCATTTAGAGTTATCCGTCATACATGGTCCATAATTTCCTTTTCTTTGTTGAATATTGTGTCTTACTTTGATGAATGTTGTGATGGAAATGCCATTCTATGACAATGTATACTCTGTTAATTTATAAATCTTGTAATATAGTGCAAATATTTGTTTTTTGCAATATACCTTGTCCTCTCTCAGGTATTCTTTACATGTGAATATTTGTTTCAATAATAATATTGGTCCTCTCTTAGGCCTCTTTTACATTTTTGTATATTATTTAAATATAGAGGAGTACCACCTATTTAAAAAAACAGGGGGATTTATCCTCATGATGTTATCTTAAAGACCGTAAAACAATATTTTAGATAAACATTTTTGGTGACCATACTAGGGAGTGATTCATTTCCAAGAAATCTAATACTTTCTTTCATAATATATCATTGGAAAACTAGAAGTTGTCTGGTCAAGTATTGGAAAAATATATGTCATATTGTTTTAAGATGAATTGGGTTCTCGAAAACCTTGTTCAAGGAGAATTAAATGGCCTTGAAGAAATATTATTGAAGATTCAGGAAAAAGTCAGTTATGCCAACTTATATAGAACCAAATAAAAAGACAAGATTTGGGAGAATGAGGTCCCTTGTGACTCCATAATTAAAAGTCTAGTTTTTGAAGAAAGATGCCTTGGCGACTCCAACAAAATCTTTCCATAATTTCAAGAAGATATATACGAATCCTCCAATGATTGTGATGATATTTTGTCTTCCCCACCAAGCCCAATAATTTTTTTTCAAGTTACAATAAAGGGAGAATGTACCCAAAGAAATAAATTATTGGACAAAAGTCCACTCAATTTGTAAGGAGGAGTTCATCCCTTGGAAAATATATCCATGGACAAGTTTCCCATGTTCTTTGGAAATACTTCAGAGGATGCAGAGAAACATTTGGTTAATATTGATAGTGCATGTGATATTTATAATGTGGTATAAGATGATGTCACATGTTGACTCTTTATCTTAACTCTAAAAGGAAATGCTAGTGAATGGTTTTATTCATTGATCCCCATAACCATCATTAGTTGGGATGTATTAGAAAATTTATTTGTCAAGTAATCTTTCCAGATGAAATATCCATATTCTCTTTTCTTGAATTTAGTTGAAATTCATATGAATAAGGAAGAGATAGTGATACAGGTGGATATCAGTGGCCACCCACCTTTTCCAACTGGCTCAAAACAATTTTATAGCAATTTCAGTAATTTACTATTTTTAGCAGTTTTTCGGGTCTTGAAACTTTCAGAGTCGTTTTGAGGCCCTAAACAACGTTTTTTAGGAAAACGGGGAGCAACACTAAAGTTCCTTCGATGTTGCTCACACAAAATTTGTATTCCTCAGATAGATATTTCTAACAAGGTATTGAGTGCGTCGAACAGAGATCATATGCAAACATTACGACCCTAGGAAGTTAATGTACTGAATTACCTAAATGGGGCCCACGTGACTTTTGGCGCTTCATCTCCTAGGGTTAGGTTTTTGGATGTATAGGGTTTTTGACATTCCTATTTATTGTAAAAATGCCTTCAGAACCTCATTGTAACCATCTTCTTGCGAATGAGTGCAACTGTCACATCTCTTCTCAGAGATAAGCTGCCACCATTCCAGCAAGCCTATTTTCCACTACATTTTACAGTTTCAACTTATTTCCTTATTGAATAGAAAACCATTTATATTGTATCTCTGTTATTTTTTGTTAAGCACCTATTAATAATTTATATTCATTTTGTTCTTCTCATAAAATCCAGATCAGTGGTATCAGAGTGGTCTGCTCCTTGTCTTATTAATACATGTCCCCAACGAGGTCGAAGTACAAAGAGTTGGGTCTCGAGATTGTTTCTCTTGAGGAAAAAAACTCTCACATGCCCAAGAGACCTCTCATGGAAAGAGAAAAGAAAGATGACGAGACAAGAGATCCTATCAAAATGTTGCTTGAGGAAGCCCTCACACAATAGAGGAACAATATGATGGATAGTTTCGCATAAATCCTTCGACGACTACCAACAAGCGATGCATCTTCTTCGAGCGGAGGCGCCACCCCCTTCAAGGTACAAATACAATTCTATATTCCTATATTTGAAGGTGATATAGATGCAGATGTTGTAGAAAAGTGGTCGAATATACTAGAAGGGTATTTTTCTGTCCATAACTTTTCAAATAGAGAAAATATTACTTTTGTGCTCCTCAAAGCCGTTCCCCATGTCAAAGATTGGTGGGAAAATTTCTGTGAGCAAAAGGAAACAGAGGAACCCTCATTATTTATAGTCACAACCACCTAGGAATCCTTCATGGATTCTATTAAGGAACAATATTACCCTGTCAAAATTTATGATGACTTGTATACCAAATGTACCACATTGCGGAAAGAAAGAGACCAAGTGGTGCCAGATTTCACAAATATCTTCCATACCTTGTGCACCAAGATGGGTATCAAAGATTCAGAGTGACATCTAGTGCTCAAGTATCACAGTGCTCTACATAGATACATCCAGACCGAAATGGAATTTATGGACATATCATCCTTAGGCGCAACCTACCGATATGCTGTCAAAATCGAGCATAAGATCAAAAAAAGACATGACAATTTGGTCTTGGGAATCCCTCACAACAAAATCTAGGAAAGGGCAGCCCCAACCCACAAAACAAAGGACATAACAAAGATGGAAAGTATAAGGACAACCAGTCCAAGCCACAAGAAAAGAAGGACACTGAAAAGACAAAGAAAGATATTGGGAAGTGGTGCGACTTCCATAAGATACCTTGGAATAACACTACTAATTTCCACTCAAAGTAGTCATTGGTGGCCCAAGTGAAAGCCTCTGAATCAGATGTGGGTTCTGACTCTGATTCAGTACTAGAAAGGGGAAGATGGATCATTGACATGGAACCCAGTTCCACCGTTGCTACCACCAAGATCCAGTCTGGTGAACCAGACGAGCCAGAAGAAGGAGAGAGCCTCTTCCATTCACAGATGTGGGTAAAAGGCACCCCGCTGCACTTCATCATTGACAGCATGATGCAGGAGCATCACCAAACCATCAAGCGAGCCAGTGTGGAGCAGAGGACGGCTGGACAAGCCAACACCAAATTTTGAAAACACTTTGGGAATGATGTGCAAGTCTTTAATGAAGACATTTATGAAGGCGCACTTTGTATATTGAAATGGACCTTGAGCGGATATCTCTCGTCCTTAGGTAGATGAGGCATTTAAGATAGTTAATGTAAAGTAGATAGAATATTTAATTCTAGATTTGATAGCTTTAGAGTCCAAGAGGGAAAACAGATATAGACACCCTCATTGTATCATGGTAATATTATTCAGCATTCAGGAGCAAGAAGAGAAGAACAAGCAGAGAGCTGTGTAAAGAACACCCATGTACAGATATTGAATTAATAGAAGAAAGATTTGATTCAAATCCATGGTTATGTGTCTATTCTCTGTGTATTGATGTTATGCTCATGAATATTTGCTTCCTGTCATACATTTGCTTTTATATGTTGCGTATGTGATTTCATGGTTGAATTGAAGTCTGAGAGGGTGAGTGAATGAGTTTCAATTGTTTCTCTAATTGAGCCAGAGGATTCCTGCAAGGAGTGCAGTTGAATTTGTCTGCAAGGAGTGCGTTGACTGAAGGGTTCAATTAGAGTGAGCTTTTGTTCTCATTCACCCAGAAGGTGCAGTTAGGCACAAGTGTCGTGCAAGGAGTGCGCAGGCCAAGGAAAAGCCTCAGGGTTTCGAACTTGAGCAAGGATTGAAAGACTGCTGCTGCAGGAGTGCGCAGGGTCGAAAAGACTTCAACACTTAGACAAGGTTGAATATATTCCGCAAGGAGTGCGTGCAAAGTTCCTCCTAAGTATTTGAGAATTGCAAGGAAGCTCAGGAGGGATAGACCTTCGAATTCGAGGAAGGATGACAGAGAGAAGTCGTGCTTGAAGCGTTCGAGAAAGTACTGAAAACTTGCGTGTAGGCAGACAAGTCTTCGTGGAGGAAGCTCTTGTTTCATTTCGCAGAATTATCAGAGAAAGAACAGACAGACGAAATCCAGAGAGGAGATTTCGCGAAGTTCCGTGGGCTGTTGGATCTTGCGGATGGTGAAAGGAGGTTACGGCACGAATGTCCGAAGATTCTAAGCTCAGGAGGGGTAGAGCGTTGATACAAGTCGGCCAGGGTCGTTGTATTATTCGCGAGATCGCCTATCGGGATCTCATGAGGAAAGTGGCCAAGATTTGGTGACGGGAGTCGCGATATTGCGACACGCGATATCTCGGGAATTGAGTAGACAGTGTGGGCCACAGGAAGTCGGAGAAGTGGAGTACAGATGGCACGAAGTCATCGGGATCTCACCGCGAGAAGTTCCAAATATTGGCTATTAGGATTCGCGAAGCCGCGAAGTCCGAAGTCTCGAGAGATAAGGGACTGTTGAAAAGTCAACTCACGTGTGTATCGGCGTTTCGACGCATCGGGTATCGGGAGTTGGAAACCCAAGGGCTTGGTATTGCGAGTAGAAAAGTCGCGATAGAACCAAAGTCACGATAGAGCAGACGTCCCGACAGGGGAAAATTTAGCGAGTTGATCGACCATCGGGCCTCGGGGATTCAAGAGCCCAGCGACCAACCAAGAACTTGCGAAGTTGCGAGTTCCAATCCTCCGAAAAACAAGAAGGGAGGATCGCGCGAAGAAGAACCTGTGGGGTGCATATTTCCTGACAGGGAAATAGAAGAACCTTGGAGTTCTTCGGCCGAGAAGAATAAGAAGATCCTGTGAGTGCGCGTGGACCTTCTGATCTGCGGGTTGTGAAGGGGCCGCGTTGGCCGTCAAGTGGTATCAGAGAGGGAATATTTCTTTTCTTTCTGTAGCAGAGAAGAGAATTTGCCATGCCGCCCAGAAGAGAGAGACAGTCACCTGACCTAGAATATAGGGAGGTGAGAAGAAGAGGCAGGCCAGTAGGAAATCCATAAATGGAGAGGCAAATGCAAGATCTTTGAGAAAGACTAGAAGATATGGAGGTAGCGCAGAGACACACAACCAGTGTTGGAGATTTAAGTGACTCCGAAGGCGAAGTTGAAGCTGAACAAAATGAAGAAGTTGCAGCCAAGGATGCAACAAATGAACGACTGATTAAAGCTATCACCAGGATGGGTGTGAAGGCGAAGATGGACATTCCAGTCTATGAGGGAAATCTTGATGCAGAGGAGCTACTAGATTGGATTAGAGCTCTTGACACCTACTTTGATTATGAGGATATCGAAGAGGATAAGAAGGCCAGACATGTTGTCACACGCTTGAAAGGAAATGCAACATTGTGGTGGGATGAGCTACAAGCTGATATACGCTGCAAAGGCAAGAAGAAGATCAAGAGTTGGGATCGGATGATCGTGAATATGAAGGTGAAGTTCATCCCTAGAGACTATCAAATTTCTCTGTTCAGGAGGATGCAGAACCTGAGACAGAAACTGATGACAGTGAAAGAATACACTGAGGAATTCTATTGATTGAACATCAGAGCGGGTCATCAGGAGAGTGATGATGAGAAGGTTGCCAGATATCTGAATGGTCTGAGATGCGACATTCAAGATGAATTAAGCATGGTTACGATCAGGACGGTGGAGGATTCTTATCAGATGGCTCTGAAAGTCGAAGAAAAGTTGAGCCGTAAGCAAAGTCAGAGAGAGCGAGGCAGAAGTCAGCCCAGAGGCAAGGCAGTGGCCCAGGATAAATACCAGAAGCCCAAAGAGGAATGGAAGAAACCTTAGGGTAAGATTGAGAGAGGTGGAACCTCACAGCGAAGAAAACAATATGTTGAATAGAGAGGAAAACATACAGAGAAAAAGGAAGATTATGCTGACGCAAACACTTTTTCTCGTACCAGAGGTAGGGGAAGAGGCCGAGGTGGAGTAATCACATGCTTCACATGTGGAAAGAATGGGCACAAGTCATTTGAGTGTCCAGAGAAAAAGAAGCATAGTGGATAAGCTCACATCACTGAAGCACAGAGGCGTGATGTTGAGAACAAAGACATAGAAGGTGGAAGGTCGCTGATGATGCGTAAAGTTCTATTAACACCCGGAAAGGAGGTGGAGGACTCAGCTCAAAGGACCAGACTATTCAGGACAACTTGCAAAACCAAGGACTGGGTATGCAAGGTTATTGTCGACAGTGGTAGCACAGATAATCTCGTTTCGACCGAGATGGTAGAGAAGTTGGAGCTGGAGACAACTGATCACCCGAGTCCATACAAAGTTTCATGGCTACAGAAGGGACATCAGGTGAGTGTCACTAAACAGTGTTTAGTTGAATTCAAGATAGGTGGATATAATGATAAGGTCTTATGTGATGTCATTCCCATGGATGTATGTCATCTATTGTTGGGTAGACCATGGCAATATGACAGAAATGTGGTTCATGATGGGAGAATGAACACATATACTTTAGAGAAGGATGGGAGGACACACAGGTTACTTACGATAAAGGATAAGGAGGTGAAACCGGAAGTAAGCAACACAATACTTCTTATGAGTGGGAAGGAACTCCTTACAGAGATGGAGAAGAAGGAAGATCCACAATTCTTTGTGGTCAGAAAACCGAGGATTGTTATGACTAGCACAACAATGGATGACTTACCAGATGAGATTCAGGGACTGCTGGAAGAATTTGCTGATATCATAGTGGACGAATTACCTCATTCGTTGCCACCGATGAGGAGTGTGAGTCACCATATAGAAATCATACCAGGAGCTAGTTTGCCGAACAAAGCTGCATACAGATTGACACCGCAAGAAAATGAGGAGGTCAAGAAGCAGGTCCAGGAGTTGTTGGACAAAGGGTTGGTCAGAGAAAGCCTGAGTCCATGTGTTGTTCTGACAGTGCTTAGTCCAAAGAAAGACGGAGGTTGGAGAATGTGTATCGACTCAAGAGCGATTAACAAGATAACCATCAGGTACAGGTTTCCACTGCTAAGAATGGATGATCTGATGGATTCCCTGAGTGGGGCAAGATTTTTTTCAAAGATTGATTTGAAGAGCGGGTATCATCAGATTCGCACGAGGGAAGGTGATGAATGGAAAATAGCATTCAAGACAAACGAAGGTTTGTATGAATGGCTGGTCATGCCGTTTGGTTTGACAAATGAACCCAGCACATTCATGAGGCTGATGAATGAAGTCCTGAGGGAATTCATCGAGAAGTTCGTCATTGTGTATCTAGACGACATACTGATTTACAGTAAATCAGAGGATGAACATCTGAAGCATTTGGCTATTATGATGAGAAAACTACAGCAGGAGAATCTGTTGATTAATATGAAGAAGTCCTCATTTATGAAGACAGAGCTCATTTACTTGGGTTTTGTTATTTCAGTGAATGAGTTGAAGATGGATCTGGACAAGGTGGAAGTGATTAAGAATTGGCCATCACCGAGAAATATTTTCGAGGTGAGGTGTTTCCATGATTTGGCTAGTTTCTACCAAAAGTTCATCAGGAATTTCAGTGGAATTAGCGCAGCGATGATGGAAACAGTGAAGAAGCGACATAAGTCTTTTCATTGGACAACAGAGGCTGAGAAGAGCTTCAATCTATTGAAGTGGAAGATCACGGAACGACCAGTGTTGGTGTTGCCTAATTTCATGAATACATTTCAGGTGAAATGTGATGCAAGCGGATATGCCATTGGAGCGGTCTTAAGTCAGGAGGACAGCCCAGTTGCATATTTCAGTGAGAAGATGGATGAAGCAAAACTGAAGTACTCCACGTATGATAAGGATTTTTATTCTATCATACAGGCATTGAAGAAGTGGAGGCATTACTTGATCCTGAAAGAATTTTTGTTGTACAGTGATAATCATGCATTACAGTTTGTGACTCAACATGAGAAGTTGAATCAGAAACATGCTAAATGGGTAGAGTATATGCAGAATTTCACATTTGTGATTAAGCACATTTCGGGTACTGCTAACAAAGTGGTTGATTCTTTGAGCAGGAAATGTTTGTTGCTGCAGGAATTCCAAGTCAAAACATTGGGTTTTGAAAATCTCAGGGACATGTACGCAGAAGATGCAGATTTTGCAGAGGCGTATGAAGAAGCTGAGAATCCAGTTCTCAGAGATAGAAGCCCATGGATAGACTACATGATCCAGGAGGGATTGTTGTTTAGAGGCAATCGACTGTGTATTCTGAATTGCTCCATGAGGGAGAACCTGTTGAAGGAAAATCACAGTGGTGGATTAGCAGGGCACTTTGGCCATGACAAAACATTCGCGAAGTTGAACGAATCATATTTTTGGCCAGGGATGCGAGCAGAGGTCAAGAGATTTGTATACAGGTGTAGAGTTTTCCATCATTCCAAAGGAAGAAAACAGAATGCAGGATTTTCTCAGCCATTGCCCATACCAGAGAGACCATGGGAGGCGATAAGCATGGATTTTGTATTGGGTTTGCTGAGGACACAAAGAGGTGTTGATTCCATCTTTGTGGTAGTGGATAGGTTTTCAAAGATGGCACATTTTATCCCATGCCAAAAGACCAGCGATGCGACTCACATCGCGAATCTGTTTTTCAAGGAGGTCATTTGACTTCATGGATTACCGAAAAGCATAGTTTCGGACAGAGACACAAAATTCATAGGGAAATTTTGGAGGACCTTATGGAAGAAGCTAGGAACTAACTTGGCGTTTAGTTCAGCTTATCATCCTTAGACGAATGGATAGACAGAGGTGGTCAACAGAAGTCTGGGAGACTTGCTGAGAAGCTTGGTGACAGAGCACCATAGCAGCTGGGATAGCATATTACCACAAACAGAGTTCGCATACAACGACTCAGTCAATTGGAGTACAGGAAAGAGTCCATTTCAGGTTGTATATGGGATGCAACCGAGAGGAGTTTCTGAACTAAGGGATTCAGAACAGACTACTACTAGCAGCGCTAGTGCAGAAGAATTTGCTGAGGCAATGAAAGAACTTCACAGCAGGGTGAAGGAGCGACCACTGAAATCAAATCAGGAGTACAAACGTAGAACAAACCAGCATCGGAGACAACTTCAATTTGAAGTTGGGGATCTTGTTTTGGCACATTTGAGGAAAGAAAGGTTCCCGAGGGGAACATACAATAAACTGAAGATGAAGAAAATCGGGCCATGCAAGGTCTTGAGAAAGTTCGGAGAGAATGCTTATGAGATTGAGTTGTCGGATGGCATCAGAATATCTCTGATATTTAATATTGCAGATTTATACCCATACAGGGCTAGAGAAGCAGAGACTGGAGCTGAGCATCCAGTGATCGAGTGGACGAAACAATTGCCAGTTGCAGAGAAGCCACAGATGGAGTGCATACTGGACAAAAGAGTGGGTAAGAAGACCAGGAGAAAAGAATACTATGAGTATCTGGTCAAATGGAGGAACCACCCAGTGGAAGATGCCAGCTGGGAGACTGAAGAAGTGATACTGAAGCATGGAAAGACCGTGCAGGAGCTCATGGACAGGAGCCCATGAAAGTTTTCAAGCCGAGGAGTATGATGCAGGAGCATCACCAAACCATCAAGCGAGCCAGCGTGGAGCAGAGGACAGCTCGACAAGCCAGCACCAAATTTTGAAAACACTTTGGGAATGATGTGCAAGTCTTTAATGAAGCCATTTATGAAGGTGCACTTTGTATATTGAAATGGACCTTGAGCGGATAACTCTCGTCCTTAGGTAGATGAGGCATTTAAGATAGTTAATGTAAAGTAGATAGAATATTTGATTCTATATTTGATAGATTTAGAGTCCAAGAGGGAAAATGGATATAGACACCCTCATTGTATCATGGTAATATTATTCAGCATTCAGGAGCAATAAGAGAAGAGCAAGAAGAGAGTTGTGTAAAGAACACCCATGTACAGATATTGAATTAATAGAAGAAAGATTTGATTCAAATCCATGGTTATGTGTCTATTCTTTGTGTATTGATGTTATGCTCATGAATATTTGCTTCCTGTCATACATTTTATTTTATATGCTGCGTATGTGATTTCATGGTTGAATTGAAGTCTAAGAGGGTGAGTGAATGAGTTTCAATTGTTTCTCTAATTGAGCCAGAGGATTCCTGCAAGGAGTGCAGTTGAATTTGTTCGCAAGGAGTGCGTTGACTGAAGGGTTCAATTAGAGTGAGATTTTGTTCTCATTCACCCAGAAGGTGCAGTTAGGCACAAGTATCGTGCAAGGAGTGCACAGGCCAAGGAAAAGCCTCAGGGTTGCGAGCCTGAGAAAGGATTGAAAGACTACTACTGCAAGACTGCGCAGGGTCGAAAAGAATTCAACACTTAGACAAGGTTGAAGATTTGCCACAAGGAGTGCATGCAAAGTTCCTCCTAAGTATTTGAGAATTGCAAGGAAGCTCAGGAGGGACAGACCTCCGAATTCGAGGAAGGATGGCAGAGAGAAGTCGTGCTTGAAGCGTTCAAGCAAGTACTGAAAACTTGCATGTAGGTGGACAAGTCTTTGTGAAGGAAGCTCTTGTTTCATTTTGCAAAATTATCAGAGAAAGAACGGATGGACGAAATCCAGAGAGGAGATTTCACGAAGTTCCGTGGGTCGTTGGATCTTGCGGATGGTGCAAGGAGGATACGGTGCAAACGTCCGAAGATTCTAAGCTCAGGAGGGGCAGAGCATTGATACAAGTCGGCCAGGGCCGTTTTATTATTCGCAAGATCGCCTATCGGGATATCGTGAGGAAAGTGGCCAAGATTCGGTGACGGGAGTCACGATATTGCGACACGCGATATCCCAGGAATTGCATAGACAGTGTGGGCCACAAGAAGTGAGAGAAGTGGAGTACAGGTGGCACGGAATCATCGGGATCTCGCCGCGAGAAGTTCCGAATATTGGGTATTAGGATTCACGAAGCCGCGAAGTCTGAAGTCCCGAGAGATAAGGGACCGTTGAAAAGTCAACTCACCTATGTATCGGTGTTTCGGCGCATCGGGTATCGGGAGTTGGAAACCCGAGGGCTTGGTATTGCGAGTAGCGAAGTCACGATAGAACCAAAGTCATGATAGAGCATACATCCCGACAGGGGAAAAGTCAGCGAGTTGACCGACCATCGGGCCTCGGGGATTCAAGAGCCCAGCGACCAACCGAGAACTTGCGAAGTTGCAATTTCCGATCCTCCAAAAAATAAGAAGGGAGGATCGCACGAAGAAGAACCTGTGGGGTGCAGATTTCCCAACAGGGTAATAGAAGAACCTTGGAGTTCTTCGGCCGAGAAGAATAAGAAGATCCTGTGAGTGCGCGTGGACCTTCCAATCTACGGGTTGTGAAGGGGACACATTGGCCGTCACAGCGGTATCCAGAAGAACCTCATCTCAGCAGAGGTCGTTAAGAAGTTGGCCCTACTGAAAACGCCACACCCACAACCCTACACCATCAGATGTCTCCGCTAAGGAAGCGATCTTCACGTCAGCCAACAGTGTCGACTGTCGTACGACATCAAGCCCTTAAAAGATGAGGTATTGTGTGATGTTGCTGCTCTCAAAGTTTGTGATGTTATTTTGGGCCAACCTTATTTATGGAAACATCATGTTGTATATGAGTCTAGGCCTCGTAGTGTTATTATTACTTTGAATAGGAAATTGTACAGGATACCCAAGGCAGTCCCACCTAGTGTTATTTCCTTGATCTTTGCTAGGAAATGTAGGAAGGTCATCTCTCATACAGGGAAGTTTGTCTTCTTCATGATTCTCTTTGAGAATGAGCGAAATATCACAACCACATCCAGAGTCTCTGCGACTGACCTCTCCAGACAACAAAAGCAAGTAGATAAGTTCGTGGAAGAATACTCAGATATCTTCTCCTCACCTACTGGGGTACCTCTGTACTTCTAGGTCAAGAAACCCATCGATCTAACCCATGATGCATCATTTCCCAATGGGCCAGTCTATCTTCGCTCTCTGTTAGAGAATGAGGAGATCAAGAGACAGATCCAAGAACTGCTCCACAAGGGGCACATCCATCCCAGCTCATCACCTTGCGGGAGCCCTATTGTGCTGGTACATAAGAAATATGGAACCTGGCGACTCTACATTGATTACCGATATCTGAATAAAATCACAGTCAGAAACTGGTAGCCGATTCCTTGAATCGACGACCTCCTTGATCAAATCACGGGGGCCAAATACTTCAGTAAGATTGATCTAAATTCTGACTACCACCAAGTCTTGGTAGAACAAACAGATGTATGGAAGACCTCCTTCAATTCAAAGGAAGGCCTTTTTGAATGGTTGTTCATTCCCTTTGGTTTGAAAAATTCTCCATCCACTTTCATGAGGATGATGGACGATATCCTACGACCATTCACCAATAATTTTGTAGTGGTGTATTTGGATGACATTCTCATTTACATCAAGACTTAGGCTGAACACTTGTAGCATATTCAACAGGTTTTCCACACCCTGCGGTAGCACAAGCTATAGGCCAACTTAGAAAAATGCTCCTTCGGCATGGACAGGGTACATTACCTAGGCTACGTCATTGATCAACATGGCGTACATGTGGATCTAGCCAAGATACAAGTCATCTGTGACTGGCCAGCCCTAACCACACTCACTGAGCTTCATATATTTTTGGGCCTTTCTAATTTCTACCGCAAGTTTGTGTTGGGATTCTCCCATATTGCATGGTACGTCAGCCAAATAACCAGGGGTGGTGGTAGGGCAAAATTTTTGTGGGGCCGGTCCCAACAACAAGTGTTCGATGATTTGTACCATTGCTTGTGCTCATCCCCAGTAATTTCACTACCAAACTTGCAACAACCCTTTGTAGATCAAGACAGATGCTTCAGACTATGTTGTGGGGGCTGTTCTCACTCGGCACAACCACCTCGTGGCCTATCATAGTGAGACACTATCATATGTTTTCCATAAGTACCCTACTTACGACAAATAAATGTACTCCATTTTGCAATCCTGCCTCCAGTGGAGAACTTACAATCTTGAGAAGGAGACATTCATCCACACTGATCATAATCCACTACAGTTCATGCTGACACAAGGAAAATTATAGAATGACCGCCATAAAAAGTGGTCCACGTAATTGAAACAATTCCACCTCAACATCAAGTATAAAACACGAAGCACCAACTACGTCATTGATTGCCTCAACAAACCGCCAATCATGACACTCACCACGATGTTAGACTCTTGTAGCCATGAGACCTCTAGATGGCGCCAACTCTATGATATAGACCCGGACTTCACCACCACCTACGAAATGTTGGGTGCAAACGCAGTTGTCGATAATTTCGATCTTCAGGATGGGTTGTTGTGTTATCTGGACCATATCTGTGTTCCATCAAGAAAGCGAGCAAATATGATATGGGAAGCCCACTACAGTCGAGTGGAAAGACAATTTGGCATCTAAAAGACAGTGGTGATGCTACAGAAACATTTCTACTGGTTGAAACTTTGGTAGGAGGTTAGCAAGTATATCAGGTCCTGCACTACCTGCGATATTGCCAAACCGACCGCTAAGAAACAGGGCCTGTACACCCCTCTTCCTACTCTTGACAGGCCATGGGAATCCATCTCAATGGACTACATGTCAGGCCTCCCATCCACTAAGTGGGGAAATGACCGTGTTTTGTGGTTGTTGATCGATTTTCTAAGATGACGATTCTGGTTGCCTGCAAGAAGAGCATCATAGCAAAGGCCACTACCAAGATCTTCTTTGAATGAGTCTAGGTACATTTTGGAATCCCACAAACCATTGTCTCAAATCATAACAGTCGATTTCTCATCACATTCTGGTCAAGCCTTTGGTCACTTCTGGACACCAAGCTCACCAAATCCACAGCCTTCCACCCCTAGACGGTTGGCCAAACTGAGGTCGTAAATTGAATGATTGTGCATATCCTTCGCATGTATAATTCCAATCACCCTCGCACATGGGATGAGAGCCTTCCCTATGTCCAACATAGCTACAACTGATCCCTGCATAGCTCAACCAGCCACAACCCCTTTCAGGTGGGGTTGGGATTCCAACCATTGGGTCCCATAGATGTTGCACTTCCCCTTGCGGTCACCTCGACCGACTCATATCCTGCTCCAACTAAAGTTGACAAAGCCACAAAGTTCATTGAACGGATCCTTCACATCTTCCAACAGGTTCAGGATATCCTACAAAAGTCCAATTACAAGTGCAAGCAGCGCCAAGATCAACATTTGGTGCCACATAAGTTTCAGGTGGGCGACAAAGTTTGGTTGCACTTGCAGAAAGAATGCCTTAGAGGACCCCATCAGAAGCTTCGACCACTCTATTATGGGCCATACACCATCACCAAGGCCATGGGAGATAATTCTTTTGAGCTCAACATTCCTCATTTCCTTGGCCTGCACCCAGTTTTCAACGTGGATCTTCTTCGCCCTTATTTCCCACCATTATTAGACACCTCAGAAGTAGCAGAACAATTGACACCAACAGAGATCAACCCCGAATGCATACAATAAGAATCCAGTGATCATATTGTGGACACACAAATCAAGGGCACTCGACAACAAAGGATCCAACTTTATTGAGTCGTCAAAGCAGGGCATCTCTTGCACCAAGGCAAGTGGCTCACTCGTGGCCAAATTCAGCAGAAATTTCTTCATCTGATGGGGGAACTCAATCCAATGGAGACCATTGCTTCCTAAGGAGGGAGGATTGATACAGGTGGATATCAGTGGCCACCCACCTTTTCCAACTGGCTCAAAACAATTTTCTGGCAATTTTGGTAATTTACTATTTTTAGTAGTTTTTTGGGTCCTGAAACTTCCGGAGCCATTTTCAGGCCCTAAACGACATTTTTTGGGAAAACAAGGAGAAACATGGTAGATACTTCGATGTTTCTCACACAAAATTTGTATTCCTCAAATAGATATTTCTAACGAGGTATTGAGCATGTCAAACAAAGATTGTATTAAAAAGTTACGACCCGGGGAAGTTGATATACTGACTTACCCAAACAGGGCCCACATGACTTTTGGCACTTCATCTCCTAGGGTTAGGTTTTTGGATGTCTAGGGTTTTTAACATTCTTGTTTATTGTAAAAATGCCTTCAGAGCCTCATTGTAACCATCTTCTTGCGAATGAGCGCAACCGTCACATCTCTTCTCAAAGATAAGCCCCCACCATTCCAGCAAGCTTGTTTTCCGCTGCATTTTACAGTTTCAGATTATTTCCTTATTGAATAGAAAACCAGTTTTACTGTATCTATGTTATTTTGTGTTAAGTACATGTTAATAATCTATAGTAATTTCGTTCTTCTCATAAAATCTAGATCAGATAGTCAAATATTTCACTTTGATATTTATGAAAGTTCTTTGTGATATTCCTCAAGAAATATTTCTAAATTATGTCATCATTTTTAATTGTTATGAAAATGCCTTGCCCGTGAACAGGGATGATTTTAAGGATGGAAATTTATTTTAAAATGTAGAAACCTTTGTGAATTTTACTAATCCTTCATATGTCAACTATAAATGTTTGGCGATATTTTTGTAAGAATATTCAAATTTCTAAGTATTTTATATAGTTTTTTATAAAATTTTGGCGATTTTCAAGGTAAAATAATTTTATCCTATAGAATTTGGGAGAATCAGTTTTAAAATAGCGAATCTTGTTTTTGGAAAAACTAAGGAAAATTAGCCCATGAGCGAAATTTAGCCCCTAAAATCATCCCTGCCTATGAATCTAAGATTTGTATTGAAGCAATACGAAAAGTGTAGATGGAAAGAGTTAATGTGGCAAGCTCAAGTCATTGAAATAAATATTCATGAAACCTATGCTAATCTCTTAAACTTCCCAATATTATTCTAAGACAATGGAGTGGATTTAGAAGAAAAATTAAACAAAAGATGTGAAATTTTTCTTACATCATATTTTGTTCCTGAAATTGAAAATGAGAACCTCATGACTAAATTCAAGAAGAATTTTATCTACCACACACTCCATGGGAGATAAATTTTGACCTCTTGTATGCTCAATTTAAGAGTAATGACCACAATGAGTTTAAGAATGGATTTAAAGAACCTCCACTAGATGTACACAATGATTTCATTAAGTATAATCATGATGAAAATGTTGCATCAGGTTCTCAAATGCCACAACCAATTTATACAAAGCCAAAAGAGAAATGTCTACATGGGATCAATGAACTTAATGAACTCAATGATAAAAAAAATCACTTTACATTAAACATTCAGGCTATTTATTTCTCTTCTAGAGCAGAGTTTAATGAATAAGATATATTCCAAGCATCAATAGAAGAAGGGAATTTGTAATAAGAGGTTCAATGGGTGGTATATTTTATTCTAAAGTTAATGATATTGTTGGTGAACAACAAAATATATCCCTACAATTCTCCAAAAATTTTCAACAACAATTTATGTTTTCAACCTCACCATGGCAACATGGTCATTGTATGATGAAAGAATATTTCTAGAACATGTACAATGAAGCAACACTCTCAATCAGGGATGGGAATAATATTGTTAATTTCTTATGTACATGGCTACCTTGGAAATATTCTTACACTTGAGAGTGTCCTTTCTCTCCAAGTACCCTAGGGTAAGTAGTTTTTTGTTGTCTCGTGTATATAATTTTGTTATGTCAGAGAAGTTCTCCAACAGTCATTTTCTAGATCAATATAGTGTATTATGATGAATCCATATCCCAATTGTTATAGCACAAAATGCCATACCTATGAATTTATGCCATGGCCTTACCCTTTCCCAAAGATTGCTAGAAATTTTCCCAAGTTGCCTCTCCAAAAGCATTTAAATATCATGCCTTATGAGCATATCCATGGGTTTCCCTAGTGCAAAGTCTAGACATCCATGTCTCTCCATTTTTCAATCCACGGATGCCCTAAAAAATCATTAAAAATAAAATAATTTCATGTTTTCGGTCAGATTTTTCAGTTGGGCTCATTCCCCAACGTCCCATGCCCATACACAATGGAATACAACTCCCCAAACCTCTTGTGGAAGAGATAAAAACACCCTTGAGGGATAAGGATAGGTCAAGTCCCTTGGTGCAATATTATATTGCCAGTTTCTAGCAAGCCTCCCTTTCCTATAATCCTTCGTGCAAAACCCCTTGTTATTTGGAAACTCCTTTTCCAACATCTCTTTCCAACCTATATGGCTATTGGGTGTATCCTTATCCATACTTGGGCCATTCAAGGAAGAGCATAGTGGTTGAGTTGATGATTGAGGGATTCTTGGAGGAACCCATACAATTGTCTTTGAGACGGTGCTAAAGGTGAGACAAGGTTGTAACTTTCCTTTCTGATTTGGTGTTAATAGAAGAGTTTATTTTCCCTCCTATCATGTGTTCATTGTATGTATTTGCTTATTATGTTTACCTTGAATATGATATATGAAATGTATACTCTCTAATCGTGTAACTACCTTCGTAGCATATTTTGTGTTGTGTCCTTTTTGTAGGTTGTTTTGAGAAAATGATATGGGGTTCGTCAAGAGAAATGAGTGGGATCGACATCAAACGTGAGACTTAAGGTGGAACCTTTGTCCCTATTCCTTCCCTAACTTATCCTTGTAACGTAGTTTGTCTTTTAAGTTTTGTGTGATTGTCCTAGAGGAAAGATCTCTATATTCTCCATACAATCTTGATTTGTTGTGATTCCGACTGAGAATCATGGGCGAAAAATCTCATCAACAGGATTGGTGACCATACTGGGGATTCTCCTAGTTTGTGTTAGTCTCTTAAGGTCTCTTGCTTGCTTTCCTTGTATTTTTTTCATGTAGTTTTAGAGTCTTTTACAGAGTATTTTATAGAGTCTTTAGTCTCTCAAGAACTGTTACCAAGTCTTGAATCCCTCTTTCTGGGAGTGGTTTTTTATTTTTTATGAACTTACCTAGGCATCTGTGAGTTGTTGTTCTACGGCCCGCATACATCCGTGTGTTGTATCTCTACATCCTATGGATATCTGCGAGTTCCAATGCTAATAGTCGTTGACTTGTGTGAATTTGGAATTTTTTTAAAATTCCTCTTTCTTTTTGGGTTTAGTTTTTGATTTGCTTAGTTGTTTGGGTTTTCTTGAGTCTTTGATTAGTTTTTTCTTTGTTAAAATATGAAAGTATATAATACAGAAGAAGAAAAATATCTTTCTTGAGTTATTTTGTATAAGGTTTGTTTGGTTGATTGGAAGATCAACCTTGTTTTTTTGAACATCTAGACTCACTGAATTTTTAGTGATTCCTTCGATGAACAATTTCTATATCTTTACCTACTTTGGCTTGTTTCAAAAAGAAAAAATGCATTCATGTTTTTTTATTTTCTTTTGTAAATGAAAAAGAACAAAAAATACGCTTGTTTGTTTTCTTCTCATTTCTTGAACCCTTGCCTTTCATCTTTGCAAGAAAAGAGGTAGTTACTTAGCATTTAGGTAGTTGCATTGTATCATGCTTTGGTAGTGATATCCTTTCACTAAAAAGAAAATAATCCTTTTAGCACAAGTTTTTCATTTTGTGTACATTTGTTTTTAGAAAAGAGAATTGTAAAGTGCATCTCAAGTTGTCCTAAATCTTGCACTCAATTTTTTTTTTCATTAGAAAAAAAAAAAAAAACTTCATAAGCGTAGTTTCATCCATTTTCATTTGAAGAAACTACATTGTGGTCATATTTTTCATTAATTTTGGAGTTAGTATGAAAATCACCAAAGTTGCATCCGCACTCTTTATGAGTAAATAAAAACCTATTAAAATGAATGCATAACTAAAATATATTAGAAACTTTCATTTTTCTAGGGTGAACGAACAAGTTTAGGCTAGGGCTTTGGTGTAGGATGAAGAGTAAATTTCTCAAAGGCCTCCAAATAAACATAAGTGTCTGAGATAGGGAGTGAAGAATCCACTTTCCGTATAAGTTGGTTTGGAAGCTCCTCTAACACAGGAGTTAAAATGGAGGTCGCATAAGGAATAGTCGAGGATATTCCCTTCCAAATATGGACCAAGCGTAGTGGATAGATCATATATTGGGGGTTTTTCCTTAAGTGACACTAACTCATTTGGCGTCATTCCTATGCAAATTTTGAATCTAGTCATAGTTTTCCTAAAGTGATATTGGCCCTCTTGGCGTCGGTCCTCTGGAGATTTAGATCTAGTTTGAGAATTTATGAAGTGACATTGGCCCTTTTGTACATAGTCCTCTAGAAGAGATTTGGGCTTAATTACCATTCCCATACGTTTGATCCCCACTGTTGACTGTACCCGTCGGGAACTGACTATGAGATGGTAACCTTAGTTTCTTCTTGTAGGTATATCATAAGGTGACTACAAGGATTTTTCGTAGTACATTGGATAGATTTTGTATCACACACTTCAATATTGTTGGAGGGTTCCCCACAAAGTGTGGGTACTTGCACCGGATAAGGATGATATGTGTAGATTAGGATAACTACTTCTCATACCCTCGTGCATTGGTCCATGAGACTTAAACAACCCATGCCTTCGTCCGAAAGGGACCAAGCCCACTTTGTTGTTATTCTGGTCCCAAGACCTAATCCACTTGAGTCATAATATTGACAAGTTATTTGTGTTTGTCTTGTCTTTTAGGGCTTTGTAGCAGTGTGATTGGTGAATGTAGTTCAACTACAGGAAGGTGATTCGATTGTCACGGAGAGTTGATCACTCAAAGTGTCCAGTCTACCACCTCGAAGATCAAGGAGAATTCATGGCATTCCTCCTAAAGAAGAGGTTAGGAATAATTCTCCTCTGCCTCCATAAAGACATCGACTTGATCAGTACGAAACTTTCAAACCAACTAGTTAGACCAAGATTGTAAACATTGATCCTCTGTAATTCAATGTTTCAGAACCATAAGAGGTAGTCGTTGAGGACCTTGGTGATAGGGAGCTCGCTCCACACTTTAATCCTTTGTTACCTGGAAATTTTCCATTTCCTATCATATGAGTCCCACATCCCAGATCAGACTTCACTGATAATATCCCTCTCCACTGGGCCACTATGGATGACACTTCGCCAGTGTCAGGGTCAGGATCCCCTCCAAGTCCCACCTCGACGATAGTTACTATGGGGATCTTCCCTCCTAGTATGTTATATCAAATGAAAAATATGGTTCAATCCACTTTCACTGCAAAAAACAACAACATTTCCTCATTAGTTGTTGGTCCCACTCGATTCTCAAGTGTATTTGCATCGTTCTCATCCACAATGAACACTTTCTCTTACGAAATGTCATCAACGGACGCACTTAACACGTTGGTTAGTTCTCAGCCAGCATCCCAATTTTCGAATGTTGGTGTGGGGATCACTCCATATCCTTATCAATCCATGTCTTTGGGTGGAGGACACATTCCTCCATCATTTACGTTCTTCGAAAGATGACCTATCCAATCTTTTCTTCCTAACCTTGCATGGGGCTTGGACACCTCCATGTGTAGTGGACCTCAATATACTAGTATGTCATCTAAGGCGACCCATTTCACAGTGTATGGTGGGTTCAGGAACAACCCTTTCACCACATCTGCAATTTCAACAGGGGGAAACCCCTTTCATGGTTAGTATACCCCCATGCCATGATTTCTTCATATGCGTGGGGGGTCTGTTGGGGACAACCCTAGTTTTCCTCTCGGGAACCATATGGGTGGAGGACTTCCTTCATTCAACTAGAGGCCATAAGGTTTCATCCCAAGATCTGGTTTGATAGAAAAATCTTCCTGGCATCCTGTCAGTTACAACCCAAGACCTTATTTTCAAGTTGCTCATCAGTCAATGACACAACCTAGGTTACCATTTCTAGAAACATTAAATTTTCCAGACTTATCCAAGTTGATGAATGATCCCATTCGTCATGACCCTGGTTCGCTTGTAGTCCCAACCAAATTACCTTTTCACATTCTAAAATTCGAAAGGAAAAGTGGCAAGGATCTGCAGGACGACGTTATGGCATTCCACTTGTGGTGTTCGTCCAGCTCATTTAATGACAATTCGATTAGATTGTTTTTTTCCCACTTTACTCTTACTAGAGGCACTGCCAAATGGTATATTGAAATTTAGAGGGGAAAGTACTCGACTTTCGGGGACCTAGCCATGGTTTTCTTAAACCACTTCCAACTGCCTATCCTGGACATAATTACTGGCTAATTTTTAGCATGAAAAACACACACATTTCTGATCATATTCGAGAATGGAGGAGAAGAAAGAGCTTGATTAAGTCTATGGTTCCACTTGATTTCATCCTTGAATTATTCCTGAAATATCTGCTCCCTTACATTTTGAAAGACGTTGCAACTTCGAGAGTGTTTTCATAGGAACATGCAATCTTTCGGGCACAACAGTTAGAGATAATATACTCTCAGTCCAACATGCTCTATGATATTATGATGAACTCGTTGCGATCTACTATTGAATTTTCAAAGCCAAATTCTAATCCACATGTTGATGGTATAGTTGGTTATGTCCAAATGAAATTCCTAGACCTGGCCACTAGCCAGATGCAAAAACTTGTTATTCAACAACCTGCGGTTGGTCCAGCCTCTGAATCGACCACCCCCACCACCCATTCTTTTGAAATACATTATATGAAAACAAATACTTTGGAGGGTCCTCAACAACCAGGAGAGAAGAAAAAAGGAAAGGTTAATAAAGGTGGTGGGGGAAATAATAAAAAGTCGGATAAGAATGTTGAGGGGGCCAAGGATGAGAAAAGGAAGGTGAAGTTTCCTTTCAAGATTTGTAATGATGGGCACCTTACACATTAGTTTCCATAAATGGAATAAGCCCAACATCTTATTAACTTGAATCAACAACAAAATCATGCTTTGTTGAAGAACCCTTTCCCACAAGGGAAGAATTTGCAAGGTGGTTCTTCCAACTTCAACCCATAAGGGGGCACTTCAAGTGCTCCCCCCTATGAAGGATATAAAGGAGTAGTAAACATTCTTAGTAAACATGCTAAAGGATGCATATTTTTTTACAAGGTCTCGAAATTTTGATAATCCAGAGTTGACAAAGAAGGGTAAGAAAACTTTAGAGGATCATGCCCCTCTCCAAATAGAGAATCTTGAAAAAGAGATAGTGTCATGCATACCTAAGAGAGTTTATAAAAGTACAATGCATAACAACAATGCAAGAGCCTCTCCCAACTATTCAATTGTTGAGGATTTGGCTTAGACACCTTGTGTAATGTTCTCTTTGGAGGTGCTCAAAATTTACCCCTCACATCACACTACGTTGTTTTCTACAATAGGAGTTTCTAATTCTTATAGTAAGCTCATAATAAAGTTTGATGCTACTGATGTGAGGGCACAACTTCCATATCATGTATATTCTCATATTGGTGTTGTTTGCAACAATATCTTAGTTAAGATAGCCATCATTGATGAAGGTGCTTCAACGTGCGTAATTTCTTTGTCATGTTGGAAAGTTATTGGTTCTCCCGAGCTTACCCCCTCTTCTACACTCTTGACTCCCTTTTATGGAAGTTCATTTCAACCACATGGTATGATTCCTTTGTTCCCGATTACACTAGGGGGAAAGTATATTTGCATATAAGTTGAAGTGGTCAATGCGTCACTTCACTGTAATCTCTTGTTAGGAAGAAGTTGGACATATTCCTCGATGAGTGTCGTCTTGACAATATTTCAGATTATATGTTTTCCCCATGAGGGAAGAATTGTGACCATCAATATGGTGACATCCAAAATTTTTGACATGACAGCTAACCCTGGGACTATTGTCCCTTGGATTGAAAACTCTCAAGTGAACACTGAGAGAATCAGTTGTGGGATGTACCCTTCGTTTATGGGATCCTTTAGTCTCTCGCACCAATTTTGTATGTTTGGGATACTCTCGTTAATAGGGTTGCTTCATTTATAATGTCATATATGTAGTACCCATGGACCCTTCCCTCATCGTATAGTATGGTTGATGGTCGAGTTCATGTCGGGATGGTCGAACCCTTGTCTGCAGCTGAAGTATCTTATCAATCCATTCAATGGGCCATGGCAGACCGAGATCAAAATACCGCCCTCACCGAGGAGGATGATCTATTTACTGAGCCTGTTTAGTTTAAAAAATATTCAAGCTCCCAAGACTGTTTAGATATCTTCTTTCCTTCAGATGAAGAAATCATCGAGGAAATGGTCGAAGTTGAAAGGCCATGGGGGAATTTTCATCATAGATCGTATTTTCTTCCTAAAATCAGTCGAATAGAGAGTGGAGAGTTCAATGAAAACATTGTTGAGAGTGTTGATGGGGTAGTCAATCCCTTGGCTAGACATGGTGTCTATGTCGAATGAAACATGGATAGTATATCGAAGATGATCCCAGTCAACATTTCTAAGAATCCTGAAATTGTCAAAAATGTCTTTATCAAAGAAAAATGCTCACAGGACAAGATCACTCAATATACAAATCTCTTTATGGATTTTTGAGATGTGTTCACATGGTCTTACGAGTAAATTCCTAGCATTGATCCTCGCGGGATAGTTCAAAATGAAATTCGAACCTATGAAAATGAAAAATCAGTTTGAAAAAAGTTGAGACATGTGAACACAAGAAAGTAAGTGGAAATAAAAGAAAAAGAGGAAAATCTTCTTAATGCGGGATTTATCTACCCAGTTCCTTTGATGGAATGGGTCTCCAACCCTGTTCCCGTTGATAAGAAGCAGGGTAAAATCCATGTTTGCATGGATTTTAGGGACTTGAATAAGGATTTTCCTAAAGATAACTTCCCGACACCATTCATCGATAAGATCTTGGATGAGTGTGCAGGGAGTGAAATATTCTCAACTATGGATCGTTTTTTGACTCCAACCATATTGAAATTCATTTGAAATACCAACACAAAATGGCCTTCATATGTCCCTAGGGTACTTTTTCTTACAAGAAACTTTTGTTTGGTCTTTAAAATGTTGGTGCAACATTCCAACGGGTCATGATGTTTGATCTTCATGACTTGAAGAATATAGTGGAGGTATACTTATATGATCTCATGGCTCACTCATGGAAGAGGGCCCAACATCTCTTACACCTCCTCTTAGTTTTTAAATGATTTTGTTTCTATAGGATCCAATTGAATCCACACAAGTGTGTCTTTTGTGTGACCTTTGGTCATCTTTTTGGATTCATCATTTCAACAAAAGGGATCATGGTTGACCTCTTGAAGGTTGAGGCAATAAATCAGTTTCCTCCCCCACATACAATCAGAAAAAGCCAAATCCTGTAAGGAAAGGATAATTTTCTTAGGCATTTTGTGTCGAACTATGCTAACATAACAAAGGGATTTATGTGCCTTTTGAAGAAAGGGGTCCCATTATATTGGGATGAAGCTACACAAATTTCCTTTTATTCATTAAATAAAGCGTTGGTTTTGACTCCTTTGTTGAGTCCCCCTAATTACAATCATGACTTATTGGTGTATTTGGTAGCAATTGAGTCTTCGATTGACATGTGTCTAGTTCAAGAGGATGATGAACTCCAAGAGAATGTCATCTATCACTTGAGCCACACTCTCATGGGTCTTGAACTCAGTTAATCACATGTGGAAAGGCTAGCATTGGCATTATTCCATGTTATCCAACAGATTCGACATTATATTCTATTACGTAAGACAATCGTCATCGCCATGGTCAATCCCTTTCAATATGTTTTGACTAGGAGAGTTATTGGCGGGAAGTACAACAAGTGGATTTTTGTTATTAAAGAGTTTGATTTGGATTTTTCTTCCACAAAATCTAAGAAAAATTTTGTCTTCTCTAAGTTGATGTCAGAGTTCCCAGTGGAGAATGTGGAAAGTGATACCATAGGCTCATTTTCAAATGAGCACATTTTCCTCATTTCTTCATCTGACCCATGGTATGGGGATATCCTTATATATCTCCAGATTCTAAAGTTCCCTATGAACTATTCATTATATGAGTGATGACGAGTTCGTCAAATGGATAAAAAATACCTCATCATCATTGACACGTTGTATTAGCAGGGGGTAGACTCGATTCTTCGTCATTGTTTGAATTTTGAAGAAGCAAAGTTTTTTTTGAATGACTACCATAGTGGAGCATGTGGTGGTCACCTATCTAGGTTGGAAACAACCCAAAAGATCTGCGCGTTGGGTAATTTTGGCCCACAATATTCAAATATTGTATCAATGCGATCAAGAAGTGTCACCCGTGTCAAATATTCACTAAGCATATGCATACACATCCCGCTCCCATGTTTCTTGTTATTACTGTAAGCCCCTTCACCTAGTGGGGGGTATATTTCATGACATGTCACCCAGATTCAGATAGGTGGAATCATTACATTATTATGGCCATAGACTACTTTACTAAGTGGGCCAAGGCCATGCCAACATTTTCTAATGATGAGGAAACTGTAGCACTCTTCATATTTAATCAAGTCATAGCTAGGTTCAAGGTTCTAAGAGATATTGTCACCAACCATGGTAGTCACTTTTAGAACTGCATGATATCAGAGTTAGCATCAAATTGGGATTTAGGAAGGAGAATTCATCTCCCTACTATACCCATGGCAATGGTCAAGTTCAAGACATGAACAAGTCATTAAAAATGATACTAAGAAGAACGATTGATTCAAATTGAATGAACTGGAATTTGATGATATACCTGGCCTTATGGGCTTACTGGACCTCATTCAAAATGACTATTCGTTTCTCACCTTTCCAACTTGTCCATGGAGTGGAAGCAGTTTTTCACTTAAAATAGTATTTGAGCTCCTTCCTGACATGAATTAGCTCAAGGAGCACTTAGTTTATTCTGAACATCCTGACGAGCAACATCGATATGTAGATTTATCAAATGAAGAACACAAGAAGTATGTCAAGTCTTAATATGATAAATGTGTTCGTCCTAGGGTTTTATCTGAGGGAGACCTTATGTTGGTCTATGACCAAGACAATGATTCCTTAGGGGAAGGGAAGTTTAACCCTATGTGGTATGACCCTTATGTCATGCGACAGGTTTTAGAAAAAGGATCTTACAAGATCGAGAACTATGAAGGTAATGTGTTGTCGGAGCTTAGAAATGAGCTCTATCTCAAGAAGTACTATGTTTGAGCCTGAGGGCTTAAGAATTAGGATGTTTGTAAATATTGCTTATTTTGTATATATATTTGTTTATAAGTTTTTCTTCATCCTTTTTTTGCGTTAGTCATTGTTGTGTGGAAGATTCCTGAGGATTCACTAATCTACCTCAGATATGAAGATGGCACCAACCACCATACCCAACACTTAACATCCATTTCTTGGGTGATTTATTCACCTTCTAGTCAACTAGTGTCCATTAGAGGTGTGTGTCTCAGGGAAACTACTAACAATGTTGTCGAGTATAGTGCAAGCATTGAGATTTTGCAATATGCATTGTCATATGGAATTACTCTCCAAAAACGATTCACCAATTTCCATTTTTTCTAAAAAACATTTTCCCAAATTCCATAGAATAAAATTATTTTACCTTAAAAAACACCAAAATGTTATAGAAACTATATAAAATCCTTATAAATTTGAATAGTTTGACCAAACTATCGCCAAATATTTTACATTTTTCATATTAAGGACTAGTAAGATTAGCCCAGGTTTCTACATTTTAATATAAATTTCCATCCTTAAAATTATCTTTACATAAAAGTAAGATTCTTGTTAGCATTTTGGTTACTGCAAAAAGATAACAATAGTTATATATTCCAAAATCAAAAATTAAATAACACAAAATGAAAGGTTACCTATATTCTGTAGCTCATTTCCAGCGGTATGATGACGTCTGGATCATTGGTGAAATCAACTCATGTACAAGGATAGTCCTTGATAAAGGGAGTCTATCGGTCCCACCAGATAAATAAATCGTCATCATTGGGGTTGGAAATTTTTCCACCTCCTAGGTGAGATATAATCTCAGTCCATCAGACCATGGTTGGCTATGGTCATAGGTGTCTTTGTATGTTTTTTTGTGGTCTCATCATAGGAAACCACTCAAAAAAGAAAGTGCATAGGACACTCTCGAAGAAAAATTTCTTATCCTTCCTTAGCTTGTAGTCAGTAAGTTGTGATTTCCTGTTGTTGAGCATGGTAGTGCTCCAATCATACATATTCAATCGTATACATTCAACCCCATATTTCATTTGTGCTCGTGATGCTAATTTTAATGAATTGGATCCCACAATCTGAACCAAGGTATATAATATGACTCGAAGACTCAAGTTGGTGATCTATTTTATCGGCACTTGAGATCTAGTTTTCTTGGTGTCGAAAGCACAATAATCATTGATAAATTCATTGATACTCCAACCTCCTCCTCGATATTGGAAGTTTGGCACTTCCCCTCTCCTAGACAAACCGGTAATGAAGTAGATCTCATCAACCGTAATGGTCAAAGACTGTCTGGTGAGTATGAATTCCTCGACATCAGGGTTCCAATAGTCAATCAAGAGATTTAATAATCCCCTTTGTTCCCTCATGCCACCAACTTGGAGGAATTTATATATGCCACATGCACATAGAGATTTTTTTTCCTCATCATTGTTAAACACTACTCAATCCACCTCTTCGTGTTCACAATCTCGCCAAAGGACAAACATCCTTCTCATTTGCCATGGAATTTTTTGAGTTAGCTTCTATTTTTCAAAGTATTCCTTGGGAATCAATGGCCCATAGTTGTAACAATCATGGATATCCATGAATGATGTTTCCACTAGCTGCTGATATCCACGGTTTTCCTTAAGGTATCCCGTGGATGCACAGAGTCGTGTCAAATAAATGGAAGTTGAGCTTAAAATTTACATGATTTTAAGGAAATGAAATAATGGAAAGAAAGATAAAGTGAGAACACTTACTTGTGTTAGGTGGCAAGAGGTGTAGTTGCTCCAAGCTCCACGATTCTTCGATTGGCATGCCAAGGGTTTTGGTCACTTGGTTTTTTTTTTTCTTCGTAAAATGGTAAAAGTGGATAGTAAATGGGTAAATATAACAATTTTTTATTAAATTTTGAAATCCCACTTCCTATAGTTTCACAATTTTTTCAAAATTTTCAACTAATGGCCATCTTTTGTAGTGATATGGTCCCTTTTTGTAGGTTTTAGTCTAATATAGATGCTCTTCGGTTTCTTATCGTTGATTGGAAAAACTTAAAAAAAAAGGCCCCGGGCAAGTAATGTTCTCCTAACTGGCATTTAGGGTAGGGTTCATTCATCTTAACTTTTACATTATCAGTTTCCATTCCCACTTAAAACTAGTTTCAACTCCATTAAAAAGTGATGATACCTTTCTCTTTTCTCAAAAGTGTCATTTTGTTGATGGTAGGGCCTACCTTCCATGATTTCTCTAGTCTAGAATCCTATTTTATTTTGACGCTCATTTTGCATGTATTATTTTTAGGCTCTGGAGTCATGTTTATACTTGCCATGAGTTTACATTTAAACATCATACTTCTTGCTCACTCTTATTCTAGCCATTAACCACAGGATTCCCTCCTTTACATGCTACTCACAATGACATTATGGAGTCCATAGTTAAGTTTTTTTCAGACTCCTTAAAATTGAAAATATTGTCGAGTGAACTTGTTCCTTTTACACTTGTTAAACAATCTTGAAGGAACGTCCGTTCAGCATAAGTTTACTCCTTTTTTGGACTGAATATACTAATTATGAAAAAGGTATACTCTAGCCTATGGACTAGAAGAGTTCTCCACATTTTTGTTTTATACGTTTTCGGGCTCAGGAGACTAAATTTAAGAAAAAGGATGAGGGAGTCCATAGTTAAGATATTTTGAGTTTCCTTTAATATGAAAATATGGTTGAGTGATCTTGTCTCTGTCACACTCATCAAATGTATTTGAAGAGATGTCTTTTTGGTATAATTTTAACCCTTTTTCAGACCGAACTGACTAAGTATGAAAAATGAATATTCTAGTCTAGTATTGGCCAGAAGAGTTATCCTTGGCATTATTTTATTCTTTTTTGGGCCCTAGAGACTAAACTTACGAAAAATACCATCATATGAGGTTTACCTCCTAAAGTTGATATGTAACTGCACTACATTTTGATTGCTCGTGCTTTTAGGCCTAATGTCGACTTCAACATGTTGTTGTTGAACCAATTTCTTATGCACTCTTATTAGTACCAGCCCTACTTTGTGACTCAACACCTTATCCCTAGAGGGAACATCCCTTGTGACTCAAAACATTATCCTACACATCATTCCTTGCATTGAGCATAAGTATTTTCCTTGCACTACGGAACTAGTTTTCTTTCCCGCGGCACTCATTTCCTCCACTATACAATAACATTCTTTTATTCTTTTTCAAGATTTTACCATATGAAAAAGACAAAAAAATAAAAACCAAAAAGGGGGGGGGGCATAAATCTATTTTATTTGCAACAATTTTTTCACCCTTGAATAAAACACAATATTGAGACGGTACCTCATCATTTTAGGTCTAATATGGCTTTAGTTTACTTTTTCTCATTATCGAGTTTTATCTCCTTTGGTTGGTTACTATTCCAACCATATGGAGTGTTTGTTGATGCCTCATGTGTCACAAATGTATCCCAGTTTATAGTCATTCTTCCTAAGCCACATGATTTGTCGTTCTTATGTTCAAGGGAAAGTTTCAACCTATGTCGGCCATTCTATAGTTAGTCTCTGACCTTGCAAGTCAGTCTTTCCAAGTCAGTATCATCATCACAAGTATCAGTTTCTTCATCTGATTTCTTCTAAATATTTGGCCTTCTACCACCCCTCATGTTGGTTGATGGATGATGCAAGAGCATCACCAACAAATCATAAGTGTGAAACACAGCTGGGCGCACTAGCACATATTTTTTGAAACATTTTGAATTTCAAAAGATCAATGTATTAATGTAATATCTAATAAAAGATTTAAGTTATGAATGTATTTAATGACTGGAGGCTGGACCATCACATAAGATCGATGGGGAATGTATTTTTATTTAATGATAAAGATCGCAGTACATATTTCGAGCTTGCGCTCTTATCTATCTGACTCGATATTTATTGTAATAAGTGTTAAGTAGTTGATAACATTTGATTCCATTAAGATAGTGTAGAGTATCTAGAGGGAAGACTCGAAGAGAACCTCTTTCTATAAATCTTTGTAATATTTTCCAAGTAGAGGTGGTTGATGATTGTTGTTGCTGCAGATAGAGTAGAACCAAGCAATAGTTGAATCTATCTTGTATAGATTAAGGAGTAGTGAAGAACAATGTATGTATGTCTACAAGTTTTAGTTGGATGAATATAAAAGAGATATATTGTCCCAAATGTGTGTTTATTATGTGTTTATCTGAATGAATGGTAGAGTTTATGTTATTTTTCAATACTTTGTTATTTCTTCTCTTGAATCCATGACTTCATTTTCTTTGTTGAATGTATGAGTCGTTGTGAGGATTATATGAGTTTCAATCATTTCTCTTTAGTGAGCGAGTGCAAGGTGTGCATACTATCTGCAAGGAGTGTGTTACCGAGTCTGCTTCAATTCGAAAGCTCAGAAGAGATAGTGAAACTCAAATTTCTGCAAGGAGTGCATTGACATCCACAAGGAGTGTGTGATCGAGTTTTCGGACTTGAAAGCTCAGGAAGGATAGTGTGATTTTAATCATGGGAGATAAAATCAGTTGGAGAATGGTCGCAAGGAGTATGAAATTCATCCACAGTGGGGCCGATTGTAGAAAAGGAACCTATTACAAGGAGTGCACAGATCGAAATATCGACTAAGTTTCAAAAATATTATTTAGAGGAACAAAGTAAATCGAAGAAGGAAAGCTCAGGGGGGAGAGAGACAAAATTATTCAAGGAGAAAAGCCCCTAAAATATTTACTAAAAGTCAATGAATGTGCGATTCATTCTCGGAAGAAGGCAAACAATTCCATACCATTAGATCTGGTAAATCTACACGAAAAATAGTTGTGGGGTGTTTCAAAGTACTTCGGAGTTTGAAAAGTTTGAGGACTTGACGAAATAAAATTCACGAAGTCTGAAGTCTCAATCCAATATGGACCGTTGATCACAGGAGAGCACGTGGAAACAGATTAGGGAGTTCAGGAATTGGAAGATCGGAGGTTATGGGTGGAAGGCTTGGAGTTTCACGAAGTCACGAAGTCCAAACCATCATGGGGCCAACGAATCCAAGGCGACGTGTGGAAAAAGTTTGGAGCCTCGAAGAAGAGTGTTTCGGGAAAGGTTGAGGGAAGGATTCGGGATATCCCCAAAGTTTGAACCACAAAGAGGTAAACCCACGGTTATAGTTGTGGTCACTTGCAGAATAAACCTGTGTGTGCAGGTAGAGTTGTTGCGGGTGCCCGTGGGGACCTAAGGATTCGTTCTGACTTAGTGAATCCAAACAATCCTATACCAAGAGTTATAGAATCCCTTTGGAGGAAAAGGGGGTTTGCGATAGAGTGGTATCAGAGTGAGTACAAAATTGACTTATGTAAGGAGATATATCAGAAGCATTATCACAATTCCACCTAGAAGACGTGTTGATCCACCTGTAGCCAATAGAGCTATGGTAAGAGAAATGAGAGAGTTTTGTGCGAGGATGGATGCCATGGAAATAAAGAAAAGGAGAGATCGTGATGCTGGAGACATCAGCGAGGTAGAAATCGAAAATGTAGAAGTCGAAGAAGAAGTTGTGAATGAGGATGCTTCAGAAGAACGCTTGTTGAGAGTGGTTGTCAAATTGGGTTCCAGAGAAAAGATTGACATCCCTATGTATGAAGTAAATTTAGACACAGAGGAATTGCTTGACTGGATATGAGCAATGGAAAAGTATTTCGACTATGAGGATGTCAAAGAGGATAAAAAGGTAAGACATGTTATCACTAGACTGAAGGGACATGTAGCATTATGGTGGGATTAACTACAGGCCGACAAGAGGAGCAAAGGAAATCAAAAGATCAAGAGTTGGGATTGAATGGTAGCCAAGATTAAGGCGAAATTCATGCCCAAGGATTACTAGATAAATCTGTTCAGGAGGATGAAAAACTTGAGACAGAAGGGATTGACCGTGAAAGAGTACACATAAGAGTTCTACAAATTGAATATTAGAGCTGGACAGAGAGAGAGAGAGATGAAGAGAAAGTTTACATATACATTAATGGCTTGAGGTATGATATTCAGGATGAAATTATGGCGACAGTTAGAAAAGTAGAGGATGCATATCAAATGGCGTTGAAAGCAGAAGAGAAGTTGGCTAGGAAGAAGAGTTAACAGAACAAAGGTTGAAGCTTGAACAGAGGAAAGGGAGTTTCCCAAGATAAAGCAAAAAACCCTAAGGATGAGGTAGAGAAACCACATAGTCACTCTGAGAGAGGAGGAAGTTCCCGAGGAAAACAGGGTGGTGGTAGAAGTTCTTTTCCCAGAGTAAGAGGAAGAGGCAGAGGAGAAGTAAGGTGTTATGCATATGGGAAGATAGGAAATATGTCTTGGGATTGTCCTGAGAGAAAGAAAGGAGGTGAAGTTCGCATCTCAAAAGAACAAAAACGAGATGTTGAGACAGAAGGTACAGAGGATGGAAAGTCCTTAATGATGAAGAATGTTCTTTTGAAGCAAGAGACAGAGGCCGAAAATCCAGTGCAGAGGAACAATTTGTTCAGGACATCTTACAAAACAAAGGAATAGTTTTCAAGGTGATAATTGACAGTGGGAGCACTGACAACTTAGTATCCACGAATATGGTGGAGAAGTTAGAGCTAGAGATGAATACACATCTGACGTCGTATAAGGTCTCATGGTTGCAAAAAGATCATCAGGTAACAATCACTTGATAATGCTTGGTTAATTTCAAAACAGGAGGATATAGGGATGATATCCTATGTGATGTAATTCCTATGGATGTATGTCATGTTTTGTTGGGAATACCCTGGAAGTATGACAAAAATGTCATGATGGAAGGAGAAATACTTACACCTTATAGAAGAGCGGTAGAACACACATGTTGTTTCCAATTGAAGAGAGGAAGGTGAAATATGAAGCCAGCATGAGAATACTTCTCATGAGTGGGAAGGAACTCTTGAATAAAGTAAAGAAGGAGAAGGAGATGCAATTTGTTGTAGTGAGGAAAACTAGAGTTATCCTCACTAGTACTTCATTGGAATATTTCCCTGAGGAAGTTCAGGAGCTACTAGAGAATTTTGTTGATATTGTATTGGATGAGTTTCCAAACTCATTGCCACCTATCAGAAGCATCAGTCATCACATTGAATTGATACCAGGAGAAATCCTATAGAATAAATTAGCGTACAGGTTGACACCTTAAGAGAATGAGAAGGTGAAAAGATAGGTTCAAGATATGTTAGATAAAGGATTGGTTAGAGAAAGCTTGAGTCCATGTGCAGTATCGATCGTATTAATCCCAAAGAAAGATGGAGGATGGAGAATGTGCATGGACTCGAGAGCCATAAATAATATCACTATCAGGTATAGATTTTCGTTGCCAAGGATGGATGACTTGATGGATTTCTTTAGTGGAGCCAACTATTTTTCAAAAATAGATTTGAAAAGTGGATATTACCCGATCAGGATGAGAGAGGGTGATGAGTGGAAAACAACATTCAAGAAAAGTGAGGGGTTGTATGAATGGCTTGTTATGTTGTTCAGCTTAACAAATTCCTCGAGTAATTTTATGAGGCTGATGTGTGAAGTTCTAAAGGATTTCATTGGTAAGTTCTTGATTGTATATCTGGATGATATACTGGTGTTTAGAAAAACTAAGGAGGAACACTTGAGACATTTGATATTGGTGATGAGGAGGCTGCAACAACAGAAGATATTAATCAATCTGAATAAGTCCTCTTTATTGAAGTCAGAACTCATTTTCTTGGGTTTTGTGATTTCTTCAAATGTGTTGAAGATGGATCCCGAAAAGGTGAGAGAAATCATAGAATGGCCGTCACCAAAGAATATCTTTGAGTTAAGAAGATTCCATGGGTTAACAAGTTTTTATCATAGGTTCATCAGGAATTATAGAAATATTAGTGCTCAGATGATGGATACAGTGAAGAAAAGACACAAGTCTTTCAAATGGATAGAGGAGACTGAGAGGAGCTTCAACATATTGAAGGAGAAGATAACTAAACAACTGATTTTGGTTTTGCTGGATTTCAGAAAGATGTTTCAGGTAAGATGCGATGCGAGTGGAGTTGAAATTGGAGCAGTCTTAAGCCAAGACAATAGACTTGTTGTATATTTTAGCGAGAAGATGAATGAAGCCAAAAATAAGTAATCCACATATGACAAGGAGTTCTACACCATAATTCAAGCATTGAATAAATGGAGACATTATCTCGTACCAAAGGAGTTTGTTTTGTATAGCGATAATCATGCTTTGCAATTTATAATCAGACAGGATAAGTTAAATGAGAAACATGCCAAATGGATAGATTTTATGCAAAATTTCACTTTTGGCATTAAACATATTTCTAGAAATGCTAATAAGGTTGTTGATGTGTTGAGCAGGAGAATTTTGATTCCGCGGGAATTTCAAGTCAAGACCTTGGGTTTTGTTCACCTTAAGGAAATGTACCACAGTGATCCAGATTTTGGAGAAACATATGAAGCATGTGCAAATCCTGTGCTGAGAGATAGAAGCTAGTGGGAAAAATATCTGATTCAGGATGGGTTGTTGTTCAAAGGATGCCAGTTGTGCATACCAAGATGCTTGATGAGGAAGAATTTTCTGAAGGAAAATCATAGTGGAGGTATAGTCGGACACTTCGACCATAAAAAAACATTTTCCCAATTAAATGGTTCATATTATTGCCTGGGTATGAGAGAGGAGGTGAATAAATTTGTGAACAATTGTAATATTTGTCAGTATTCCAAGGGGAAGAAACAAAACACTGGTTTGTATCGGCCATTTCCTATTCCAGAGAGGCCTTGGGATGCAATAAGCATGGATTTTGTGTTGGGATTTCCAAGGACACAAAGAGGAAGTGATTCCATATTTGTGGTGGTGGAAAGATTTTCAAAGATGGCACACTTTATCCCATGTCATAAGACCAGTGATGCAACATATGTCGCAAATTTGTTTTTCAAAGAGTTTGTGAGGCTCCATGGATTTCCCAGGAGTATAGTTTCAGAAAGGGATACCAAATTTGTTGGTCATTTCTGGAGGAAGTTGTGGAAAAAGTTTGGGACATAGCTATATTTTAGTTTTTCATATCATCCACAGACGGATGGACATATTGAAGCGATGAATAGGAGCCTAGGATATTTGTTGAGGAGTTTGGTCACTGAACACCATATTCAGTGGGATCAGATTCTAGCACAAGCCGAGTTTACATATAATGTCAGTGAATAGGAGCATTGGGAATATTCCATTTCAAATAGTTTATGGAATGAATCTGAGAGGAGTTTTGGAGTTAAGGGATCTGAACCAAAGTGAGTTTAGAAGCACGGGAGTCAAATATTTCACTGTCGAAATGCAGGAACTTCACAATCAGATCAAGGAATAGTTGAAGAAGATCATCGACGAATATAAACGCAGAGCTGATCAACACAGGAGAAAGCTTTAATTCGAAGTTGGATATCAGGTTCTAACACATTTAAGGAAAGAAAGATTCTTGAGGGGAACATATAATAAGATGAAATTGAAAAAGATAGGGCCATGTAAAATCTTGAGGAGATTTGGTGAGAATGCTTATGAATTAGAACTACCAAAAGATGTGGGTATATCACCCATATTCAACGTTACAGACCTGTATCTTTATAGGGAATATGGAGCCGAAAGAGATGGAGATCAAAAGAAGATCTAGTGGGAGAAACAGATGCATATAGTAGAGAAGCCGCAGATGGAAAAGATCATGGATCGACGAATTGGTAAGAAGGCCAGAAGGAAGACATATTTTGAATACTTGGTGAAGTGGAAAGGAAGACCAACTGAAGATTCCAGCTGGGTTAATGAAGTAGAGATCCATAAGCATGGAATATCGGTGTTGGAGCTCATGGAGAGGAGTCCATGATTTTTTCAACCAAGGGAGTATGATGCAAGAGCATCGCCAACAAAGCATAAGCGTGAAAGACAACTGGGTGCACTAGCACATATTTTTTGAAACATTTTGAATTTCAAAAGATGAATGTATTAATGTAATATATGAAAACAATTTTGAGTTATGAATGTCTTTAATGAATGGAGGCTGAACCATCACGTAAGATTGATGGGGAATGTATTTTTCTTTAATGAGAAAGATCACAGTACAAATTTGGAGCTTGTGCTCTTATCTGTCTGACTCGATATTTATTGTAATAAGTGTTAATTAGTTGATATCATTCAATTCCGTTAAGATAGTGTAGAGTAACTAGATGGAAGACTCGAAGAGCACCTCTTTGTATAAAGCTTTGTAATATTGTCCAAGTAGAGGTGGTTGATGATCATTGTCACTGCAGATAGAGGAGAACCGAGAAATAGTTGAATCTATCTTGTATAGGTTAAGGAGTAGTGAAGAATAGTGTATGTATGTATACAAGTTTCAGTTGGATGAATATAACAGAGATATATTGTCCCAAATGTGTGTTGATTATATGTCTATATGAATGAATGGTAGAGTTTTTGTTATTTTTCAATACTCCGTTATTTCTTTTCTTGAATCGATGACTGGATTTGATTATTTGAATGTATGAGTCGTTGTGGGGAGTAGATGAGTTTCAATCATTTCTCTTTAGTGAGTGAGTGCAAGGTGTGCACAGTGTCCACAAGGAGTGTGTGACCGAGTCTACTTCGAATCAAAAGATCAGAAGAGATAGTGAAACACATATGTTTGCAAGGAGTGCGTGATCGAGTTTTTAGACTTGAAATATTAGGAAGGATAGCATGATTTCAGTCACGGGAGATAGAAGAAGTTGGAGAATGGTTGCAAGGAGTGTAAAATTCATCCACAATGGGGCCGACTGTAGAAAAGCAACCTGTTGCAGGGGATGCATAGATTGAAATCTAGACTAAGTGTCGAAGAGATTGTTCAGATGAAGGAAGAAAATTGAATAAGGAAAGCTCAGGGGGGAGAGCGACGGAATTGTTCAAGGAGAGAATCCCTTGAATTCTTCACTGAAATTCAGTGAATGTGAGATTCATTCTCAGAAGAAGGATAACAATTCCATACTGTTAGATCTGGTAAAGCTACATGGAATATAGTTGTGGGGTGTTTCAAAGTACTTCAGAGCTTGACAAGTTTGAGGACTTGAAGAAAGAAGAGTCACGAAGTTTGAAGTCTTGATTCAATCTTGATTGTTGATCATAGGAGAGAACATGGAAATGGATTAGGGAGTTTGGGAATTGGAAGATCAAAGGTTATGGGCAGAAGGCCTGACATTTTATGAAGTTGTAAATTCTGAACCATCATGGGGCCAACGAATCCAAGGAGACACATGGTGGAATTTTAGAACCTCAGAGAAGAGAATTTCAGGAAAGGTTGAGGGAAGGATTTGAGATATCCCCGAAGTATGAACCATGAAGAGGTAAGCCCATGGTCATATCTCTGTTCACTTGCAGAAGAAACCTTTGTGTGTGGGTAGAGTTGTTTCGGGTTCCCATGGGGACCCAAGGAATTGTTTTGAATCAGTGAATCCAAATGATCCTATACTGGGAGGTCGAGCAACCCTTTGGAGGGAAGGCGGGTTTTCGACAATGGAGGATGCCTTAATTCCTTCCTTCCAGTGGATCTCTTCCCATCATATCCAACACATATTGATATGGGAGAGGGATCTAGAGTTATTTTTGGTACCTTGGGGCTTGCAGTCATTAGTGGCATGTTCCCTCTCTATTCATAGTGGGAATACATCAATGTCCCCTACTCAATAGATTCTACCAAGTGTTCGATGCCAGTTCATTTATTCACACTTGTTAGATTGTACCATGGTACCTTGACTCCCATTATCATTATTGGTGGGTTGTCTCTCATTTTTTAATATTATATGTCAATGACCAGTAATCAAATGATGTCTCACATTGTTCGAATTCAAAACATCTATTCACATAGTGTATACTTGTACCACGACGAATTGTTGTTAAGACTTTGGGTGAAGTAAGAGCACCACATCTTTTATGCTCCTTCCTAAATAATATGGTGCCACCTCATAGACATTGGTACTTGCAAAGGATCATCTTGTTCATTATCTTGTTTCCAGATATCCCATGTCCTTGATCTTGATACATAGATCCACTGTGTATTTGTTTGTGGCTATGATCTACTTTTACATAGATCCATTATGTATTCTTCATGGTCAGGATTACTACTTCATATTTATCACATGGATCCATTGTGTATTGTTTGTGGCCATGAACATTAGTCATACTTTCATATATACCATGGATCGGTAGTGTACTTGCCTTGGCGACCATGCTTATATCACTCCTAAGCATGGGTATGCCCAAATTGGGAAGAAAAAATCTTGTTTGATCTTTGTGGATGGTTATTTCTCTTGAATCCATTATTCGGGAACCTTCAGGGGTACTTCATTGCATCCTCTCCACTTAGAGTTTATAATGTATTTTGATGATCATTTTTTCCCTTTGACCTCAAGCATTAGGTGATATTTGTTATAGAAAAAAATGCCACACCTATGCATTTGTGTCATGGCCTAACCCTTTCCCAAATATTCCTAGACATTTTTTGAATCTTCCTCTCCAAAATCATTTAAAAAACATTCCTTATGAGCATATCCACGGGTTTCCCCAGTGAAAAGTGCAGACATTCGTGACTCTCCATCATGCAATCTACAAATTCCCTCAAAAATCATAAAAAAATAATAATTACATGTTCTCAAATGGGTTTTTTGGCTAGGTTCGTTCCCCAACATCCCATTCCCATAAAAAATAGAATCCAACTTCCCCAACCTCTTGGGGAAGAGATAAAATCACCCTTGAGGGATAAGGGGAGGTTAAGTCCCTTGGTGCAAGATTATGATACTAGTCTCTAGCAAGCCTCCCTTTCCTACAATCCTCCAATCAAACCCCCCTGTTATCTGGAAACTCCTTTTCCAACATCTCGTTCCAATATATACGGCTATTGGGTGTATCCTTAACCCTACTTGGTCCATTCAAGGAAGATCATAGTGGTTGATTTGATGCTTGAGGGATTCTTGGAGGAACCCAAAAAGTTGTCTTTGAGATAGTGTTAAAAGCGAGGCAAGGTTGTAACTTACCTTTCTGATTTGGTGTTAATAGAAGAGTTTTTTTTCCCTCCTATCATGTGTTCATTGTATGTATTTTCTTATTAAGTTTACCTTCAATATGATATATGACATGTATACTCTTTGATCATGTAACTACCTTCGTAGAAACTCTTGTGTTTTGTCCATTTTTGTAACACCCTGTTTCCCCCAGATTGTAAATATAACTGAACTGGCCAAGGACTATGGAAAAAACTCATAAGTATGAATGTGTGTTGTAAATGGACCTGTAGGAAGAGGTCAATGAATGTAAATGACAGTTTGAATTTATAGCAGAACTGCTGAGAGGGGATGTGCGAAAAAGAGACCACGATGGTGGTGGAGGGCACCTTGAAAAAGGGGCGTTAACTTCCACCAAGAATAAAATACCGTATTTGGACTCCACTGGCCCGGAGAACCAAAAGCGGCTCGCTAGCCCTGAA
>ML789945.1:213919-229517 GCA_009831015.1 Picea engelmannii
TTAAGGATGCATGTGATGCACCAGCCTAGGAAATGGGAAGACTACCTGCCATTGGTAGAATTTGCCTACAACAATGGCTACCAAGCATCCTTAAAGATGAGCCCATTCGAGGTCCTCTATGGTAGACAATGCAATACTCCAGTCAGCTAGAGCTATCCTGTGAATAGGGTTTCTTTTGGACCTGACATGTTGAGAGAAATGGAACATCAAGTGACTCAAATAAAACAAAATCTGAAGGTCGCTCAGAACCGACAGAAAATCTATGCTGATCAAAAGAGAATTCCAAGAGAGTTCCAAACAGGAGATCGTGTATATCTCAGAATTAAGCCCAAAAGGAGTTCCCTAAAAATGGGAGCTTGTGCCAAATTGGCACCCCGGTATTGTGGACCTTTTGAGGTTCTAGACAGAGTGGGACCTGTAGCCTATCGGCTAGCACTTCCTCCCACCGTAAAAGCACATAATGTTTTCCATGTTTCCTTATTAAAGAAATATGTACATGATGCTAATCATATAATTGACTGGTTTGTGATCCAGGTGGAACCAGAGGGAGAATTCCTGCCAGAACCCCAATGCATATTGGACAGAAGGGAAACCCAGCTCTGGAATAGAACCATTGCACAGGTCAAGGTGCAGTGGAAACATTTTGGCCCAAATGAGGCTACATGGGAAATGGAGGATGCCATGAGACAGGCATATCCGATTTTGTTTACTTATGTACATGCAATTCATGTTAATAGCTAAGAACATCGAGGACGATGTTCCTTTTAAGGGGGGGGGAATTGTAACACCCTATTTCCCCCAGATTGTAAATATAACTGAACTGGCCAAGGACTATGGCAAAAACTCATAAGTATGAATATGTGTTGTAAATGGACCTGCAGGAAGAGGTCAATGAATGTAAATGATAGTTTGAATTTATAGTAGAACTGCTGAGAGGGGATGTGCGGAAAAGAGACCACGATGGTGGTGGAGGGCACCTTGAAAAAGGGGCGTTAACTTCCACCAAGAATAAAATACCGTATTTGGACTCCACTGACCCGGAGAACCAAAAGCGGCTCGCTAGCCCTGAAATAAATGCCTTGCAGGCTGGTAGGTTGATGGCTTGATGAGGGATGGGGAGGTGAACCGCATATCCGTAGAGCCATCATGACTGACCAGCGCGAGGGTAATCGTGCCACATACAACCTCGCGAGAGGATAAGGCATATGGCAGAAGCGATTGAAAAGGGCAAACGTGAGGGGAACTCTGGAGTTCTATGCAGAGTGAGTGACCGCAGAGAGGAGGGGATTGCAACCTTCACTCCTGGGCACTGGCAGACAGAGAAATGCAGGTCTCAGGACATTGTGGTCTCAGCTCGGGGGTGGCTAGTGGTAAATCCATTAGGAGTCACTACGCCTACGGTTGGGTGGAAATGAGCACCCCTCTCAGCAGTTGCTTCCATTGCTGAAGTTATTTCTGATAAGTGTTTCGCTTATATTGCATTTGAAATTTATATGTTGTCATATATGTTCATAGACTGGTGGAATTGTAAATGTTTTCTGTGAAAGAATGTCTGTGCAGTAATTGTTAAATAAGGAGTAGATATTATCTCATATAACCATGAGATAGTAAATGATTTCAGTGTGAGAATGTCCGCGTAGTGCTTGATATGAATGAGTCGATATATGCTTAACACCAAGGAAACCGTGCTTGACTTACGTTGATAAATGAATCTAATCATGCCCAGCCGCTCTCAGGAAGCTGTCTCCCTTTATCTGCTCCCAGGAATGCCCCGGTAAGGATCTCTTCACAGAGATTCCCTCCTTGGAAAGGTTCACCAAGAACCCAGAATAGGGACTCGAACGCACAGACCTCATTAACCCTGTACAAGGAGGAACAATCCTATTAAAGTTCCAAGATAGTAGTATTGTGAGATGAAATAAGTTGACGGATGAGATCTCGTCGGAGGACCCATAAGTCATTCACGACCATTAGATTGATGGAAGTAACGAAGGCATTACATACCTTGACCCCTTGTCCTCTATCATCGTGAGTAACGAGGAATTGGGATCGTAAACTCCAAGACCCAAATGAACGAATCTAGACCGTTAGATCACCTGTCAGCCGTTGGATCTGGGAAAGGTGCGCAGGGGTTAAGCGCAGGGGTAGGCATGCGAGGAAATGATCTGAACAGTCGGATCTTGGATCATAGTCCCGACTACCGATAGACCTCGAGAATATGCGCCGGAGTTAAACTCTAGTGTGCAGAGGAAGAGTCCTAGCCGTTGATCTCGGAAGGACACGTGTCAACATCCCGGAGAAGTCATCGGGACAACAGGTTCATCGGGGTTTTGTTGAGTCTGAGAATCAAGACCTTGTGGTCCTCGAAATCCCGAGAACAGATCCTAACCATTGATGTCGGCAGGACACGTGTCAGCGTTTGGGAGGCGTTGGGATTTTTTCCATCGGAGATTTGGGGAGTATAGAACCGTTGCATATAGAAATCGCGATACACGATTTCTCGATCAGATCTGGACCGTCCATTGTACAGGACGCGTGTCAGAGGATCACGTAGAGTCATGGATCGTGAAATCGGGGTTTTCAAATATAAGGAAACAACGTCACTGGGAATCGCGATCGGCGATATCTCGACGGTGACGTAAGTAAGGTGGGACCACTAGAGTTAGAGTGAAGGGCAGGTGTCCATCATCTGGGAAGAGTCGGGAAACCCATAGGAAAATCTCGGTACAATCATAGCCGTCCATCTGTGAGACAGGTGGCTGCCATCGAGAACCATCGGCGATTGGCCCATCGGAAAATCGGAGTTCTCGAGGCCATGAGGACCAGGACATCATAAGTCCCGAAACCCCGAGAATCAATCCGAGCCGTTCGTCTGCGAAGACAGGTGGCAAGGGATTGGGCGCCGTCGGAGTTTTGTTCATCGGAAGTTTTCGATGGTAAGGAAATTGTGCAACAGGAAATCACGATTTGCGATTTCCCGATGGGATCAACACCGTCCATCAGCAAGGACGCGTGGCGAGAGATCCCAGAAAGTCGGAGTTCAGCAAATTGGGAATCGGCGTATCGGGGATTTCAAGGAAATGAAACCCTTAGATTACAAAACCGCGATATGCGAAATCCCGATTCCATCATGAGCCGTTGATACAAGGGACACGTGGCGAGCATCCAGAGAGAATCGGGGATCAGGATATCGCGAGCCCCAGGTATAGGTGTTTTGTGTCATCGCAAATGTCGAAACCCCGATGGAAGGTTATACGGCTGCAGTCATATGATAAGTGGTCACATGGACCATGGTATAGCCAAGGGGGCTAGCCAGTGTAAAGGTGCGTCGAGAGTCCAGAGGACTTGTGCGCCATGACATTGAAAGGCGCCAAGCCCCGACCAGAATTAAGGCTGTGGTCTTGTGAACGTTGTGGTCGTATGGACCAAAGGCTTAACCAAGCGGGGCTGAGGCACCCAAGGGGCGCATCGGAAATCCATTCCGTCGGTGATCGGGGATTCGAGAGGATAGGGACCCTCGACACCATAACCTCTGAAACCCCGAATCCCAATATTTAACCAGGGATTGGCATTTCGCAAATGCCGGTTTCTGGAGATTTCTCATTTGTGGGAGATTAACCCAAAATTTTTAAAATTATGATAGTGGGTGTGTTACAATTTTGTAGGTTGTTTGGAATAAAGGATCTAGGGCTCATCAAGAGAAAGGAGTGGGATTGACAAGAAATGAGAGACTTAAGGTACACCCTTTCTCCCTCTTCCTTCCCTAACTTCTCCTTGTAAAGTAGTTAGTCTTTCAAGTTTTGTGTGCTTGTCTTGGTGGGAAGATATCTATCTTCTCCATATAGTCTTGATCTATTGTGATTCCGACCTAGAATCATAGCCCGAAAAAATCCTGTCAACACCAATAGACTAGGATTTTAGATTCTTAGCAATCCACAAGGGGCCATTGTCCCACAGTTGGAGCCATATGTTGACGTGTTTTCCTAACACCAATAAACTAAGTGATTGGGGTAAATATGTGAACCTTTGTTTCTTTCAAATGGAGACCATTTTTTTTCAAAATTGGAAAGTGCCTAATACACTTCACCTAATGATCATGAAGACCCAACAAGTTTTAAATCAACTTTAGTATTGCAACTCTTCATCATGAAAGGTTAATATACATAGTTTCTTATTTAAACAAAAGAGAAGAAAATAAAAGATAGTAAAATAAGGAAATTTATTATGTCTATCCTCTCACTAAATATCCCTATGTCTCAGCTATGTTCAACACTTTAAGGAATCTAAAATAGAGGTCATATGCCCAATATATTCTATTTTTATTTGACATTTTGCTACACCATACTTAGCCATTTTTCATTTTCCTTATTCTCCACCCTCCATACTTGATCATTTTTTCTCATTTTCCTTCCTCTTTCATTTCTCTATACATCCTTCCTCTCTTTTCCTTACTCTATACTCTCTACATTTCCATACTCAGTCATTTTAACGACTACCCATACTACTCTATACTACTCCCCATACTCCATACTTAGGCATTTTTCCAATCTTCCACACCATTTCCATACTTATCCATTTTCCATTTTCATTATCCACTTATTTAATTTTCATAATACCCACCACTTACTAATTTCCATAATTTCCATGTTCATTTTCATAATTCATTTCCATTTTCCATTTATTCATTTTCATTATTATTTTAATAATTAATTTTCATTTATTAATTTTAATTATTTATACATTCATTTTCATACTTATGTTATTTACCTCCCCAACACTTCATCATTTTTCAAGACTTACCCCATTTTACATTTTTTTACACTAAGTCTTCTATTGTGTATGCAGGACAACCTTCCCCTTCATTTTTGTAACACCCCTAGTTTTGGGCCCCACACTAAATAATGTATTTTGTTATTCTATGAAAGGCCAAAGTGCCCAAACAATTGAAAGAGGCCAGTGTTCCTAGGAAACATAATGTTTTGATCATTATTAATAATAAGTACATAATTGGTTGCTAGATGAACAAGGACAAGAGTTATAGGGGGATACGATTCCACAAGAGAGGGGGATTGAGGGGCTAAGTATTTATTTTATATTTTATTTACACATTTTCATTTTAATGGAGAATAACAGTTACATGAGCTTCTTAGGGGGGATGCCAAGTGGTTCCTTAATTCCAAGATTTACATAAACCCATTTTTGGTCTGTTGTGGGGGTTTCTTCTTATTCACTAATTCAATCACTCACTCATGGTTCACTGTTCATTTTTTACTCCTTTCACCATGTTATCTCTCCATCCATTCTTTCACCCACTCGTATTTCCTCATTTTCATTTGGCTTGGGAAGGGGAAACGAATTGTTGAAGAGGATCCATGGTTTTTTTGGTTGTACAGACTGTTGGTGTATTCCAGCCATGAATTAAGGCCTGCATGTATGAGATTCTTTGGCATGTATTCAATTTTTCTCACAGCTGCAAATCCTGAGAGTCCCAGCATGGAGATTCTTAACCAGATGCACTAAAGCCCTAGAAGGAGATGGACAGTCTGAGGGACTACATGGTAGAGAAGGGGTCCATTCTCTTGGGTTGTGCAGTCTAGGTAGAAGAGAGTTGGTGTAGTTGGATTTCTATGGGTCCCGAAAATCCTGTGAGAGCTTGAGTGCTTATTGGTTTGGGAATTCGAGTGACACTCTAGAACTATCCTTGTGGATTCATAGCCCTGGCTTAGGGGTGACATTGTTGTTGAGACTTGGAACAATAGTGTATATGGTTGGGTGGAACTTCCTTGGTCTGCAGCCAGTTGGTGATTCATTTCATTAAAGATAAGCTCTATCTATTATGGTTATATTTACTTTTGTATTTATTCCATTGTGTATTTATTTATCTATGAAATTTGTATCCATAGTATGCATGCTTGTTGGTTATTGTTGTGCATGGCACATGTCTCATTTCTTTATGTTGTAGCTTGAATCTTGGTCTATGCATGTGAATAACTCATTCACCTTTATTAATTAAAATTTGATTAGAATTCAAAAGAAGGCCAAAAGTAGGCTTGAAGTGGCATGCCCAGTTTGTGGGTGGTTGGGTACATTACAGATTGGTATCAGATATTCAGGTTGAAACACCGAACTAGCATGGGATGGAACCATTGGACAAGGTATTATGGTTAATAATGAATATTTCCGTGAAGTCTAAAAGCTCAAGAGAGATAGCATTGCAGGGATCACACAGAAGCCCGAACGTCAGACAAATAGAGATCGTTTGTAAAGGATCGTAGGATTGTGACCATTACCTTTTGAATTCAGGAGCGATAACCATTGTGGAATCAAGAAGTTCTGGATCATTATATCAGAAGATAGATGAACGAGGACTGCTAGATAAAGGTGAAACCAAAGGCTGGGAGGGATTAAGTAATAGCCTTCAGATCAAACATGTCGATCATTAGCCGTTGATCGAAGCTAAGAAGGAGATGGAAAACTATGAAACTTTGATGCTTCGATGATTTTTGGGAGTTAGGTAAGAAGCATGAAAAAGGATGAAGTCACAAAGTCTCGCTAACCATACAAACTGATAGGAGGGTCAAGTGAAATCTCAGTCATTAGTTAGGGTCCTCTAGCATTGACCACTTCGATAAGTTTAACTCTAGGAGAATCAAACCCTTTTAGAAATTATATAACCCAAAGTTTCAGAGCATCAAAGTCCCAAAGTCCCATCTACTGTTAGATCAAGGGAAGGAATTCAGAATTAATGTTGACTTTCGTATCTAGAATTAGTGGAAGGATAGCGAAGTTTCGAATCTTTGGAACTTAGAAACTCCGATGATTATTGGAGAATGGGAAAATCCCCGAAGTGTCGAAACCACGAAGTGTAAAGCCATTGTGTTGAAATCTTGCAGGTTGTTAGATATAGGGTAGAGAATATGGATCGTCCATTTGATGGATGATACGTCATAAGCCATGTGGCAGGGGTGCCATGTGGGGACATGTGTCACCCAGATTCAATACCTTTTGGGCCCCAACCTATTCATTTTTTAGTGACACATGGAATGCATGCCATGGGTACACAACACCATAGGTGACATCAATGTTCCATGTCATCTCTGGGAGTATGCCCTCTACGGGTGTCCTACATCTTTACCAACGAAAGTGTCAAATATTGAAGTTGTGAATTCACGCAGACTTTCAATCTAATATCCCTTTGGTCCCTTTATCAACCATTAGATTAAAAAATGGAAAGATAGGTTAAGTACTTCGACAGGTATCACTTCGGAGGATTTGAACAATGTGGGAGTTGAAATGTCCTAGATTACTAGAGCATCGAAGTCTCGAATTGGTTAAGGGTCGTCCATCCCAATGTCTGACTAATTCACGACCATGGATCTCATTGAAGCTTCCAGATGGGGAGGGACCTTCCATTCAATGGGATATTAAATCTCGACCATCTGAATATCTTCAAGTAGAGTTATTGGAAGGGCTTCGATGAATTTTAACTCTGGGAGAAGTTGGAGTTTGAAAAAATAAAATAGTCAAAGGCTGAAGTCTGAAGGACTTGGTCCCAACATCGGTTTCATGAAAAGGTAATGGGGGTCAATTCGAGGTGAAAAAGGATCTGGAAGTAACCAATCCCTCAGACATTGTGTTCGAGCAAGATCTTGTGTAGAAGAATACAAAGGAAGGCACTAAAGAGTGAATAAGCCCATGGTTTCGAGCCATGGCCACATGGAAAGTGGTTTGAAGGAAGCGCCTATGCAGAATATGAATTCTGTACCAGCTAAAGGATAAAATGGAAGTGTTATAATATGGAGAATGATAATCTATTATTCATGAATTTAGAAGAAAAAGGACCCGTAGCATTGTTTGGAATTTTTTTTAATATGCATAATTATAACAAAATGGTTGCTTTCACATTTTGCAGAATTAGGGGGTGTAAACATATCAGTTCAATTCATAATGCATATTCAAGAAATGGAATAAGGAGAGGGAGCTTCCATCCATGATAAATAGGCCAAAGGATAGAATATCAATGTTGGTAATGTAGAGACAGAATGCAATGGATACCAGGCCAGGGGGAGTAAGAAACACTAATAGAGACTGTGAGAAGCCTTAAAATAGAAGTGAAATGTTACAAAGAAGACAATGAGAGACTGATAAGAGAACAAAAACAGATAAATTCTCAAGTGATGAAAAGCCTAAATCAGTTGTAGAGGAAAACAAAGAATGGATCAAACTCAAAACGGGAGGAAGAGGGAAGATGCCATGATAGAATATATGACTGCAAAAAAACTGGTTATTCAAAAAGTGCTAGTAGAACTCATAGGCATCACTCACCTCCCTACTCTGCAAGGAAATTTTATGTATCCAAAGATTCCATAGGTAGTCCAGAGGTGTCTCATGTTAGGCACCAAAGAATAAGACATGAATTGGAAACTTTGCAAGGAGAGTTGAGGAATCTTAAGCCACCATCCTTTGATGGTGAAAGAGAAAGGGAAGATGATTCTAAGGCACGGTTTCTTGGAATTAGAAGGTATTTTCAATTGCATAACTACTCATCAAACCTAGAAGCCAAAATTTCCACATACCATTTACATGGGAAAGCTGTTATGTGGTGGGATCAGTTGAAGCAAGTTGAGAACATTAATGAGAATAGGATCACTTGGAAACATTTCAAGAAATATTTTTAGAAGGAGTACCTTTCAAAACACTTCCATGACAAGAAAATGTAGGATTTATTTGAAAGCAGGTTGGGAAGCATGACCATGGTAGAGTATGAAAAGAAGTTTGTGGGGCTTCTAAAGTACACATGTTTTTGAGTGGACTTCCATCCTTTTATAAAGATAAGATTCAATATGATGAACCCAATACTTTGACTGTGACTATCAGGAAGGACAATTACCTATATGAGTAAGGAAAGGGCAGAGAATCCATGCAAAAATATTGGAAGGATAATAAGAAGAAGAAATTTTATCAGAGGAGGAAGGGATTCAAACCTCCTTTCAATAGAAATAGCCCAAATAAAAATCATCAAGACCAGTATGTTAAGGATGATTCCAAGAGTGAAGACTCCTTGGGAAAAAGGGGAAGACCACCAATACAATGTTGGGGATGCAAAGAAGATCACATGTACAAGGATTTCCCTTGGAGAAAGGACAGAGTGAAGACCATACACAACATCCAAGAGGCTACAACAATAGGAGACATGGGAATAATTTATGCAGCCTTAGATGACTGACAAGCACAATACCAATCCAATATGATCAAGGTGGAAGGTAAGATCATTAATCAACCTGTTTCTATTTTAATTGATTAAGGAGAAAGTCATTGTTACATTGATCATAAAATAGTGGATAGATTACATTTGGAGAAAAGTAATCTTGAAAAATCAAGTTTGTTTTAGCTATCCACTAGAACCAAAAGGAGAATCCATGATATCGTCAGAGGTTGTTCCATAATTTTTAATTGTGTGAATACTAATGTTGATCTAAATATTATACCATTGGGATCTTATGATATTCTAAGTGGAATGGATTGGTTGGACAAGCATCATGCTATCCTAGATTGTCATAACAAGAAATTTACATGTCTTTATGAATAAGGAAAATAAAGCACTGTGAAAGGAGTTCCAAGACCCATCTCTATAAGGGATATTTCAACCTTACAGCTAAAGAGTTGTTTTAGAAAAGGATGTCAATTGTATGCAGCCCATGTGGAGGAGCCAGAAAAGACAAAAGGGCCAAGCCTTGAAGAATTTAAGGTACTACAAGAATTTGAAGATGTATTAGAATAAATACCAGGGTTGACACCAAAGAGGGAGATATATTACTATATTGATTTGGTGCCAGGGTTTCCCTGGTATAAAAAACACCTTACAAAATAAGTGCACCTGAATTAAAAGAATTACAAATGAAGTTGGAAGAATTGTTGAAGAAAGGGTACATACGTCCAAGTGTTTCACCTTGGGGAGCATGAGTACTCTTTGTCAAAAAGAAGGATGGAACTTTGAGGTTGTGTATTGACTTTTGACAACTGAATAAATGCACTGTAAAGAACAACTAACCTCTACCCAGAATTGATGACTTCTTTAATCAGCTAAGAGGGGAAAATATATTTTCAAAGATAGAATTGAGATTGGGATACCATTATGTAAGAATCAAGGAAAAAGACATTAATAAGACAAACTTTAAAACCAGGTATGGGCATTATGAATTTGTAGTGGTGCCATTTGGACTCCCCAATGCACCAACTGTCTTTATGTTCTTAATGAATGGCATATTCAAAAATTATTTGGATAAGTTTGTCATATTATTCCTGGACGACATACTTGTCTATTATAATTCAAAAGAAGAGAATGAACATCACCTAAGATTGGTATTTCAAGTACTGAGGGAACATCAGTTGTATGCCAAGCTTAGTAAGTGTTATTTTTACCAAGAGAATAATTTGTATGCATGCTACAACTATTAGTATGCATCAATCAGATTCAAAGAGCAGAATTTTAGATGTTGTTTTCACAGATCAACATTACCTATAGGTAAAAGAAAGCTTACAAGAAGAAAGTGTACAACAAAAAATTAAAGAATATGAGATGAAGGAAGATGGATTACTTATGCATAAAAATAGAATTTATGTTCCTAGTTCCAGAGAAATTAGGAATTTGGTATTAAAGGAAATGCATAATGTTCCATATGTCGGACATCTCGATTACCAAAAAACAATTGCAGCAGTAAGAAGCCAATTCTTTTGGCCAGGAATGAAAAAATATGTTGTTGATTACATTTCTAGATGTATGGAATGCCAGAGAGTTAAGGATGATCATAGGCACACATCATATTTGTTACAACCATTACCAATTATAGAGAAGAAGTGGGAAGTGGTAACCATTGATTTTATAACTAAATTTCCCAGAACAAAAAGACAACAAGATTCAATCATGGTAGTGGTGGATAAATTGACAAAGGCTTCTCATTTTTTTCTTGTAAAAATGACTCATACATCAACTAATATTGTATAAATTTACATGAGGGAGATTGGTAGGTTTCATGGGATACCTAAGACAATTTTCTCAGACAAAGACACAAATTTTACTTCAAATTTCTGGAGGGGATTTTTTAAAGGATTTGGTACAAATCTAAACTTTAGCACATCATACCATCCACATTTAGATGGGTATAAAGAGAGATTCAACCATGTAATTGAATACATGTTGAGAATGTATGTGATGGATAAGCCATATAAATGGGAAGATTACTTGCACTCAGTTGAGTTTTCCTATAATTATGGGTATCGAGTTTCATTGAAATTGAGCCCATTTGAAGCGTTGTATGGTAGGAAATGAAATACTCCAATGGGTTGGGACAACCTAGTAGACAAAGTGGTACTTGGGCCATAATTTCTCAAGGATATGGAAGACCAGATGGTTATAATTGTAACATCCTTGACCACCCAAGCCAAGAGCATGGCACTACAAAACCAAAATTACATGCTCTATTTAAAACTTGATACCAATTTGTAACATCCCTAGCCTTCTATTGGGAAATGACACTTAAAACTAAATACAAAAAACCACTTCTCACTCTGTTATGATAATCAAACTGTCCATACCCAGGCATAGACCGACTGGGCTATGGAAGAGATAACTCTTTACAAAACATAATGCATATAAACGTAAACAACTAATATGCATTCTAATAATACACAAATTAAATGTGGAAATCATAGTAAAAAATACATGCAACAACACATGCCATTCCTATAAATATACAGACATGTACAAGATATATAACATACAAATTAACATAGAAATGGTACTTATCTTTTTATGAGAAGACCACCAACTAAGTGCATACCTTCCATGAAACTCTCAGCCTTACATAATGTTTTTCCAACCTATCAACAGTGAGTCACCCCCGAGATGGGACTAAACTCTACCCAGGGTAAAGGGATTCCTAGGCTAGGATGAGACTAAAGAAAGTTGCACAATGTAACATGAAGGATTCCCTCCAAGGAGAATACTTAAACCCACCTCTCATGAACTCTCAATCCCCACATTCTTGTCCCACCCCGGGAATATACACCTTCATTGTTCCATAGTCCACTGACTACTCCACTTCCCTTCCAGGGATTTGGCAATAGGCCAAATTAGGAATTATTAGAGATTTGTAGTTGTTGTTGGACTCCCTCCAGGATAAATCACTTCCCCAACAATCTCTCTCACCTAGATATATTTTCTCACAAGCCTAGAAACCTGCTTCTTTAATCCACGGGCCTGAAAACCTACCTCTTCAAACCACATGCCTGACAACCTGCTTCTTATGTCCAGCTCTTAATTCAAACAAGTAACCATGGTAGAGAAATCAGGTATGAGCTCTAGTAATTAAAAAAATCCACACTAGTCTAGAAAAAACATGGGTAGCAACAGAAAAATGGCTAAGGTGTGATCTCGATCGGGAACTGCACAGTCGTGTTGGATTCAGAGGAAAAATGGTTAGCTTCATGGGTTGCAGGTTTTAGAGGTTGCAGAGGTCAACAATGGAGGTGATGGATTAGCTCATGAGTGCGTGCATGCATGGGAAAGATGGAAAGAATCCTGAGAGAGCCCCCACAATGACAAATTCCCCCCCATAAAACTGCATGCACCTAGGTTGACACATGGCTCTCCTGGGAGATTTTTCCTCTCCACTTGAAGTTTGTTCCTCTACCCAAAGGAACTTAGGATAATAGGGGTTATTTCCCCACCTTATTCTTGTAGGAAATAATATTATAATATTTTCTTGGAAATAATACCTCTATCTTATCCCTTTTTCCTAGCCTCTCAGCCCCATCCCTTTCCCTACCTACTGGAGCTTAGTCCCCAATAAATCTTTCTTCATGGTTGGTCTACAACAAAGATGTAATTATATTAATGATGTGAGTATTTACATATACAAAATAAGTCTCGGTGGCCTTCAACATCTAGGCTCTCCAACCTAATTAACATATAAACCTCCCAGCTTATAAACACTTGGCTCACCAACCTATAAAAATCATTACAATTCATTACATGCTCGACCTTGAGGTATTACAATCCCATCCCCTTATTTTTGCACTTTCCTCAGTCTAACTCATTTATATAACATAAACAAGATTTTAAAAATATTAAAAAAGATGTGGGTATTATGTCTGCATAGCATATTCATTCTCCCAAGTTGTGTCCTCAGGACTATACCAAGTCCATTGGACCTTTACAATCCCTATGGCTCAATTTTAGAGTTGTTTGATTTTCTGATCCAAAATTCACACTGGATGCACCTGAAAAGCGCTTTCTTGCTCCACCTTAATCACATTCCAATCAATAACATGATTAGCATAAAGTATATATTTCTTGAGTAATGATACACATAATACATTATGAATAATCATAGATGCAGATAATGCAAGAATGTAATAAATTGGTCCAATCCTCTCTCGGATTTAAAATGGCCCACAATATCTGGCTGCCAACTTGGAACAGTTTCCCAACTTTAGGGAGCTTATGTTGGCCTTCACCTTCAATAAAAAATCATCACCCACTTTAAACTCCCTGTGAGTTCTTACCTTGTTAGCATAGCTTTTCTGTCTATCTTGGGAAGTCTTTAAATTTTGTTTTATCTTCAACATTTGATCTTCCTTTCACTGAGAAACTCTAGCCCAATCACTGCACTATCTGTTGGTGTTGAAATAATGTAACTGAGAAGAGCATTCTTATTATTATTTTGTTATTGGATTAAATCCCCATTGTGGATTAATCATGTCATTATTATTACTGGATTAAATCCCCATTGTGGATTAATCATGTCATTATTATTATTATTATTATTGGATTAATCCCCATTGAGGATTAATCATGTCGGTAATTGAATAAGGACCAAATCCCCTTTGTGGATTGGTCATCGGACAATTACAAAGTGTTGAATAAGAAGTCAGCCCCAACAGTTATAATGGAAGGGCCAGAATTAATTAAAGGTGGGTTTACCCACCCAGAGTGAGAAGTCGGCCCTGCCAGATGGTGACTCTTCACACGTGCTAGATTGATATAAATAAGAGGCTAGCGCATCACTTCTTAAACACACTTCACTTGCTCATTCTCTTATGAGGCAAGCTGCAATTGGAAGTTGGAGAGAGGAGAAGAAGGGTGGCGCATCTCTTGGGGAGGAATTTCTGTATTGGTTTGAGTTATCTCTTGAACATTGTATAAGCCATTTATGATAAGGAAGTTTTTGTTGAGTTTTCTTCCCCTAGAGGGTTTCCCAAGATAAATGTTGTGTCTCTTGTGAATGTGTATTTCTCAGTGATCTTGTTCTTATTATGCTCTTATCTAATTAAATGAAAAGAACTATAATAATGGCATAAACATTAACATGGTATCAGAGCCAACCTAAAGAAAGAACAATTTGCAAGAGGAAAAACGTTACTGTTAACGTACCCTAAAATTAGGGTTTTGAAAAAGTGAGTATTTTCAGCTCCCTAACACCCTAGAAAGCTGCGCCCTCCCCCAAGGATCAATTTGGCACATAGAGTACACCTTTTCTGTGGATGGATCTCCCGGAAAGTGAAACCCTAGTTTCACAAAAGTACCAAAAGTACCAGAAAACCAGTACCAAAAGTACCAGAAGTACCAGAGTACTAGAAGGACCGAAAGCACCAGTCCAGAAATCCGTAAATCAGATTTGAAGGGGTAAAATTTGGATTTTCTCAAATCTGAAGACACCAGGCTACTCGCCTCAGCCAAGTGCACCTCCTGGTAATATCAAAACTTGATTTCAAGCACTTTCAATTTTTGGTCAGTTTTTGTTGCCGAAAGTACAAGATGTCTGCAAGCACAAAGCTTGTTGAGAAATTAGAAGACATAGACAACTTCTGTGCCTGTAAGTACAGGATCGGTCTGATCCTTGCAGAGAATGATCTATCAAGATTTATCAAAGAAGAAGTGGAGGAACATGAAGATGTCGTAGAGAAAGCGAAGCATCAGAAGGACTCAATCAGGGCTCAGAGAATCATCGCAGATTCAATCAAAGACCACCTGATCCAGTATGTATCGTCAAAGAAAAATACGAAGGAAATGTTTGATGCTATAATAAAACTATATGAAGGAAAGAACATCAATCGAAAGATGAATCTCAGAACTCAATTGAAGAATATCAAGATGCAGAAAGGAGAAATGATTCAAGAATACTTCTCCTGAATTTTCGAGATAAAAGAACAGTTGAAAGTGATTGGAGACACCATCAACGAAGACAAATTTGTAATAACTTCTCTAAATGGTCTCACAAGACCTTGGGATGCCTTCATCCAGTCAGTATGCGGCAGAAAGGAGAAACTACAGTTTGAAAGCCTACGGGAAGAATGCACCCAAGAAGAGACAAGGGTAGCCAACCGTGAAGCACTACTAGCAAGGGACGATGATCAAGCCCTATCCACTCATACAAAAGGAGGAAGGAAGAAATCCTACTTCAAAAGGGAATCTCATCGAGAATCACAATCATCAAACAAGTTCAATAATCAAGAATCTCATTCAAGAAATTTTCAGAAGAAAGGACAACGCAAGGGACGAGATCTCTCATCTATACAATGCTATCATTGTGATAAG
>ML789945.1:230577-248680 GCA_009831015.1 Picea engelmannii
GAAGAAACCAAAGCCATTCTCCAGTTACACAGCTTTGATGTGAAATCTACTTGATGAGGAACCTACATGTTTTGAAGAAGCCATCCAGAAGAAGGAATGGGTCGATGCCATGACAAAGGAATACCAATCCATAATAAAGAATGTTGTATGGGAAATTGTTCCCAGACCAAAAAGTAAGGATGTGGTATCATCAAAATGGCTCTTCAAGATAAAACATGTTGCTGATGGAAGTATTGAGAAATATAAAGCAATATTTTTTGCTCGTGGCTTTTCCCAGAAGGAAGGAATCGACTATGAAGAGACATTCGCTCTTGTGGCCATATACACTTCGATCAGAACCATTATAGCTCTTGTTTCCAAGATGAAATGGAAGCTACACCAGATGGATGTGAAGACAACTTTTCTGAATGGTATCATTGAAGAGGAAGTGTATATAGAGCAACCCCAAGGATTTGAGGTTGAAGACAGGAAGTCTCATGTCTACTGATTGAAGAAAGCCTTATACAGATTGAAGCAAGCTCCCAGAGCTTGGTATGGCTGTATAGACAGTTTCTTGATGAGCTTGGGCTTTACCAAGAGTAAAGAAGATTCAAATATATACTTCAAGATCATGGATAATGAACCAGTAATACTATTACTGTATGTGGATGACTTATTCTTAACTGGAGAAGAAAATCTCATTGTTGAATGTAAACAGAGACTTGCTGCTGAATTTGAATGAAAGACCTTGGCCTAATGCATTACTTCTTAGGTCTTGAGGTATGGCAAAGTCCGAAAAGAATCTTCCTTAACCAGGGGAAGTACACGGTCGAAATCTTGAAGAGATTCAACATGCTCGAATGCAAGTCCATGAATACACCCATGGAAGCAAAGCTGAAGCTGTTGGTCGATACTTCATCAGATTTGATAGATGTCACTCTGTACAGACAGATTATTGGATCGTTGATGTATCTGACGAACACTAGACCAGACATTTGTTTTGTAGTAAACACCTTGAGTCAGTTTCTGGTGGAGCCCAGATGTGTTCATTTAGTGGCTGCAAAACATGTGATGAGGTACCTTAAAGGTACAATGGATTATGGTCTCAGCTATGATGGATATCATGACTTCACACTGAGTGGATATACTGATGCAGATTGGGAAGGAAGCGTTGCTAACAGAAAAATCACTTCCAGATGTTGTTTCAGTTTGGGATCAGCTATGATCTCGTGGTAGAGTAGGAAGCAATCCAGTATTGCTCTCAGCACAGCGAAAGCAGAGTACATTGCCGCATGTTCTTCTAGTTGCGAAGCTATATGGCTTCGAAAGTTGTTGACAAGCCTATTTGATTTGGAGATGATAGAAACCACGATTCTATGTGATAATCAAAGCTGTATTAAAATGACAGAGAATCCTGTGTTCCACAACAAGTCAAAGAACATAGAGATCCACTATCATTTCATCCGCGACATGGTACAGAGAGGAGCCTTGAAGCTCCAGTACATTAGCACGGATGAACAGGTTGCTGATGTGATGACTAATCCTCTATCTCGTGTAAGGTTTGAACACTTTCGAGATAAGCTTGGTATTGTTCGAAAGGACCTTCCCTGAAAGGGGGAGTAGATGTATTCCTTGCTTCTGACCTCGTTGTTAGACGTAAATCAAGATGAGTCATGCTTCTGACCTCACTGTTAGATGTAAAGCATGACGCTGTGTGATCCTTACTTCTGACCTCATTGTTAGATGTAAAGCAATATGAGTTATGCTTCTGACCTAGTTGTTAGACGTAAAGCATAACGTCGTTGATTCCTTGCTTCTGACCTAGTTGTTAGATGTAAAGAAAGATGAGTCATTCTTCTGAGCTCGTTGTTAGACATAAAGCATGATGCTGTGTGTTCCTTGCTTTTGAACTCGTTGTTAGATGTAAAGCAAGATGAGTTATGCTTCTGACCTAGTTGTTAGATGTAAAGCATAACGCCGATGATTCCTTGCTTCTAACCTAGTTGTTAGACATAAAGCAAGATGAGTCATTCTTCTGACCTCTTTGTTAGACGTAAAGTGAGATGTTGATGTGTTCCTTGCTTCTGACCTTGTTGTTAGACGTAAAGCAAGATGAGTCATGCTTCTGACCTAGTTTTTAGACGTAAAGCATGATGTTGTGATTCCTCACTTTTGACCTAGTTGTTAGACATAAAGCGAGATGATGATATTACTTGCTTCTGACCTAGTTGTTAGACGTAAAGCAAGATGTGACTGATACCGAGCTACCAGCTTAACCGCTATGACATTGAGCTAGTGTAGTACTATGATGTATCGGCGTAGTGTTGTGACGAGGTATCGTTTTTACTGATACGTATTTGATGCAGATGATGATAGCATTCTTTTGAGAATGATGATGATGCTGATGAAGAAAACTTCTGATGACTCGTAAATGTGCTAGACAATTGTTCAAGATGATATTGATGATACTATCCTCCAGATGCCACTGATGATGGAAACCTCTCTCGCTTGATGCTGATGAAGAATACCCTTCTTGTTAAGGGGGAGTGTTGAAATAATGTAACTGTGAAGAGCATTCCTATTATTATTTTGTTATTGGATTAAATCCCCATTGTGGATTAATCATGTCATTATTATTACTGGATTAAATCCCCATTGTGGATTAATCATGTCATTATTATTATTGGTGTTATTGGATTAATCCCCATTGAGGATTAATCATGTCGGTAATTGAATAAGCACCAAATCCCCTTTTGCGGATTGGTCATCGGACAATTACAAAGTGTTGAATAAGAAGTCGGCCCTAGAAGTTATAATGGAAGGGCCAGAATTAATTAAAGGTGGGTTTACCCACCCAGAGTGAGAAGTCGGCCCTACCAGATGGTGACTCTTCACACGTGCCAAATTGATATAAATAAGAGGCTAGCACCTTACTTCTTAGACACACTTCACTTGCTCATTATCTTATGAGGCAAGTTGCAATTGGAAGTTGGAAAGAGGAGAAGAAGGGTGGCACATCTCTTGGGGAGGACTTTTTGTATTGGTTTGAGTTATCTCTTGAACATTGTATAATCCATTTATGATAAGGAAGTTTTTGTTGGGTTTTCTTCCCCTAGAGGGTTTCCCAGGATAAATGATGTGTCTCTTGTGAATGTGTATTTCTCATTGATCTTGTTCTTATTATGCTCTTATCTAATGAAATGCAAAGAACTGTAATAATGGCATAAACATTAACAGCTGGGTTGTCCCAACTTACTGGTGTGTTTCACTTTCTTCCATAAAATGCCTCAAACAGACTCATCTTTAGTGATACTTGGTACTCATTATTGTAGGGAAATTCTACTAAGTGTAGATAATATTCCCATTTATATGGTTTGTCCATCACATACATCCTTAGCGTATCCTCTATCACTTGGTTCACCCTTTTTGTTTTCCCATCGGACTTGAGATGATAAGTTGTGTTGAAGTTCAGATTTGTTCTAAATCCTTTGAATAATCCCTTCCATAACTTTGAGGTAAACTTTGGGTCTCTGTCAGACACAATTTTCCTGGGTATGCCATGCAATATTGCTACTTCCCTCATATAAATATTAGCAACATTGGTTTCCTTGTGAGTAAACTTCATAGGAATGAAATGGGCAGCTTTAGTAAGCTTGTCCACCACCACCATGCTAACATCATGTTACTTGTTTGTTCTAGGAAATTTGGTGATGAAATCCATTGTCACCACTTCCCACTTCCACTTAGGAATGAGAAATGGATGCAATAACCCAGCAGGGTGTCTATGCTCATCCTTGAATTTTTTACACTCCAAACATTTAGCAATGTACTCAACAATCTCCTTCTTCATGCTTGGCCAATAATATTGGCTCTTTACTGCTGCAACTGTTTTTTGATATATTGGGTGTCCAACATAAGTTACATTATGCATCTCTTTCAATATTGTACTCCTCAATTCATGAGAATTGGGTACATGAATTCTATTCATGTATAGGAGAATTTCATCATTTCCCAATTTATAATCTTCAACCTTCTACTGCATTTTACCTTGCTGCAATTTTGTTACTAACTCCATGTACTACAAATATGCTTTTGCAGCCTCATAAATTATTTCTTTAAGATTATTTTGATACATGCTAATGGCTTTAGCATGTAGTTCATGCACTCTTCGATTAAGTGCATAAACCACTTTGTTTTCTTTTACTTTGATGTGTTCGATATCAAAGTCATACTCAGAGAGGAATTCTGACCATCTTCTCTGCCTTGCATTTAAAGTTGGTTGATCAAATAGATATTTTAGACCATTATGGTCTATCGTCAACTCAAACCTCTTTCCCATGAGGTGGTGCCTCCACTTCTTCAAGGTGTGCAATATGACTGCCAACTCCAAATCATGAGTGGCATAGAGCCTTTCATGCTCTTTCATTTTTTTGGATTCAAAACATACCACAAATCCATTATGACTAAGGACTCCACCAAGTACTTCTTTGCATGCATCTGTGAAAACCACAAAATCTTCATTTGGATCTATAATCCTTAGAATTAGAGCATTTGTTAACAACTTCTTCAATTGTTGGAAGCTCTTTTCACATTTTGTTGTCCATTGAAACTTCACCCCCTTCCTTGCAAGGAAATGATTGGGTGAGAAGTCTTCGAAAAACATGTAATGAATATTCTATAGTATCCAGCTAGACCCATGAAGGATCTGACTTATGTCATATTCTTAGGTGTTTTCCACCCTTTAATAGCTTCAATATTTTAAGGTTCCACTATTATCCCTTCTTCAGATATGATATGCCCCAAATAGAGAATTTGGTTATGATAAAATGAGAACTTGCTCAATTTGGAATACAATTAGTGCTCTCTCAACACTTGTAACACCATCCTCAAATGATGCTCAATTTCTTCTTATGACTTGGAATATACAAGGATTTCATCCAAAAATACAATGACAAACTTGTCTAAATATTCCCAGAAAACACCATTCATTAAGCACATGAAAACAATTGGTGCATTTGATAACCCAAATGGCACCACTATGAATTTGTAATGACCATACCTTGTCTTGAAGGAAGTCTTACTGATGTATTCATATCTAATTCTTACTTGATTATATCCTGACCCGAGATCAATCTTTGAGAATATCCTTGCATCCTTTAACTGAACAAAGAGATCATTGATCCTTGGCAAAGGATACTTGTTCTTTATAGTCACTTTGTTTAATTGTTTGAATTCAATGCACAATCTCAATGTCCCATATTTCTTCTTCACAAATAAATCTGGGGCACCCCAAGGTGACACACTTGGGTGTATATGCCCCATATTCAAAATCTGTTCAAGTTGTATTTTCAACTCCTTCAGCTCTGGTGTACTCATTATGTAGGGAGTCTTTTATACTGGAGTTGCTCTAGGCATCAAATTTATAGAGAAATCAATATCTCTCTTTGGGGGTAGTCCTGGTATCTCCTTAAACACATCCTAAAAATCTTTCAGGACTGCATGATCCTCAAGATTTGGCACCTTATCCTTAGGTGCTTCCTCCATATGGGCTGGAAATATTTGGAAGCCCTTTTTGTAGCACTTCTTCTGTTGCATTGTTGAGATCTCTCAGACAATAACTGCCCTAGGAATTCCTTGGAGTATTCTTGGGTTCCCTTCCTCATTCAGGCAAGTGAATGCCTCATTATGACAATCTAAGACATCATGGTCTTGGTCTAACCAATCCATACAAATTAAATAGTCATATGAACCCAAGGGAAGGATGTTAAAATATGCCTTGGTACTTATCCCATTCATGTCCATTGGACATGATTTAAACAACTCAACAAATTTTCTCTTGGCTCCTATAGCCAGTTGTACCATCCAATATCTCCCATGCTTGCTTCTTGGCAATTTCAATCTTTCCACAACTTTAGGATCTGTGTAACTATGACTAGCTCATGATTCTATTAAAATAGTAAAGGAATGGTTATTGATCATACCTTCTACTTCAATCATGTGTGATTGAAACTCATCTTGCTTATTGTCCATCGCTGCATAGATCCTTGGTACACTTATGCCCATGTCCTCCACTGTTTCTGCTTGTTGTACATTGTGGATAGCTCTCACTTTGTCACTTTTGTGAGGACAATCTCTATAATTATGGTCTCCTTTACAACCCCAATATTGAATGGGTGTGTTCCTTGGCCTTTGCCCACCTACCTCAACCATTTTTGTCTATCTAAAAGATGGTTTTCCTTGAGGACTGTTTCTGAAAAATGAAGGCTTGTTCTCCTTCTACCTATGTTCCCTCTTAAACTTCTTCTTGTCTTCCCAAAATCTTTGGAAAGTAGGATTCCCTTTATGTTGATCATATAAGAACTTGGCTCTTGTTATGGTTTCCTCGAAAGTCTTTGGGTCATCATATTGAATCTTGTCTTTGATGAAAGATTGAATCCCACTCAGGTATCTATGGATCTTAGTTGTCTCATATTTGATGAAGGAGACATACTTCAATGGTTCTAAAAATATCATTTCATACTCATCAATAGTCATGCTACCTAATTTGAGTTCAAAGAACTCTTTCATATTTTTTTCATAATACCTCTTGGTCAAGTATTTCTTCTCAAAATGCTTCTTGAATTCCTTCCAAGTTACATTTTTCTCTCTGATGTGCTTCACTTGCACAAGTTTATCCCACCACATGGATGCCTTTCCTTCCAGTCGATATATAGTAATTATTCCTTCTGCATGAGAAAAATAATTATGCAGTTGGAAATATTTTCTCATGCCTAGTAGCCATGTCTCAACATCTTCATCCTTCTTTTGTTCACCATCAAAAGTAGGAGGCTTGATTTTGTTAATTTATCCTTTCAATTCATCCACCCCAGACCTCTTATGCTTCCTAACAGGGGATTTAATTGAGATTCTATGTGCCCTCCTTTTGGATTACCTTTGGGAGTGATGGTGATGTCTATTATCACTCCTTGATCTTCATTTTCCCTTAGGGGTCTCATGGCTTCCTGATTTGATCGAGCCACTCTCCTTATCCAAATTCCTTTCAATTCTTTCCAAGATTTTCATTAAATTCATATTGAAGTCTTCATGTTGTTCCTTGGCCTTCATAATCCTTTCATTATCATCTGTGTGTCTCTGGACATCTGTCTGCAACTTTCTGAGGGTCTCAGCCATATTTATGTCTTCCTCCTTTCCTCCTCCATGTCCATTGGAGTTGGTTCATTCCATACCCAACTGGACATTCATACCTCTGATTTAATATTCATGGATATAGATTGTCTGTGTATCATTCATCTCTTTTCACTTTGTGATAACTTTGTTCTTTTTTGGTAGTTGTTAATTCTGCAAAAATGTGCAGCCAATAGAACTTTGTTAGGCTAACTGTTCTCAGTAATTTCATAAAAACATGAACCATTCTGATTCATTAATATATCATACGCATTTTCTGTTGATTTCCTAAGAAATTGAATGTTCATATCCAATTTTTGGGTCAACAATTATCTTCTAATAGTCAAGACCTTTCCAATTCCTGCTTCCATGATCAATTCTGAGTTTTGAGTAGGAAGCTATGGATATTTGAAGAATTTTTATTTTCAGGGATGCAATCCTTGTACATGGATTCTTCCATCTCAGATTCGAATTGGATCTTGGATACTTGTTGGATCCTCTCTTCTGGTTTATAGGCCTTATTTACTTCATTAGGTGTATGTCTGTACAAATTAAAAATTCCACAGGCTCCTTCTCTAAGCCCTTCTCTATTTTCAAAAACAATTTTTGGGAACTTAGCCCTTTTTCTTCACCCCCCTCATCTCATGTGACCACAAGATGTGACCCAATTCTAACTAATAGGTGCTTATCCTATGCTTCGGGCCTCTGGAGCTCCAGAACTTTGGGCTTCATAGGTTTTCCTTCATTACAATCCATTTCCTCTGAACACCAATTCTATGAATACTCAGAGGACATACTGATCGACGGTCCTCATTCACTGCTTAGATATACAGTGGATATGAGCTCCGAGACTTCTTGATTCAACGAGTTCTAAATAACTTCTCTACAAATATCCCAGAGTGTCAACTTACTGGATATTCTCTCTCTTTCCTCCATGTGTCATCTCCCGATCAATGGTCAAGATTAACTCTGGCCTTTGGGATTTCTCGACTCAAAGAAACCTACAACTCAATTCCTCCAGAGTACCAAGTCTTTGGATCTTGGGATCTGGCACCACACATCCTATGTGATAAATGGTTGAAATGGACTATGACCTTCGGGCCTCTAGAAGTCCTCTACCTTAACTGTTTATGCCTTGAATCCTCCATACTATGGGATCTACTGCCATGTGTCCTCTCCCAATCAATGGTGAGGATTTACTTCACTCTTTGGAGCTTCAGGGGTTTCAAATTCCTTGCACCTAATTCCTTCTGAATGCCAAATTGGTGATCTCTCGGGGTCCACTTAGTACTGCACACCCAGGGTGCTACATGTCAGAAACACAAGGTGACATGTGGCCTCACCATCGATTGACATGTGTCCAGTCACAATTGGCACCTAAGGCCTATCAAAGGTACAAAAACAAGTGACACGTGGCAGACTTAGGGTAGGTCCACATCTCTCGAGGTGATGTCATCATGCCACATCATATCTAACGCTTCAGGACTTCGGTGATTTCTTCTCATCAACACTTTTTAAAACTTCCAAATTGTCAAACTGTCAATTAGGTCCACGTCATATTCGATTCTTTGGGACTTTGATGATTTCTTCTCGTTAGTATTTAACTTTTCTTTTGAACTTCTAACTCTTGAACTTCTCAACCTCCCGGGATACACATAGTACAACTGTCATCAATCAAGGTGGTGACACATAGCCCCACCATCGAGTGACACATGTCAGGTCTTAATCGGTACTAAGGGCCTATAAAAAGTAAAAAAACAAGTGACATGTGGTAGAATTAGGGTAGGTCGACGCCACACTAGGTGACATCATCATGCCACATCACTTCGGTGTTCCGGGACTTTGGTGATATCTTCCTCCCATGCAACCACAAAATATTTCCTCCAGAGTGTTGAATTTCCTAACTTCCAGAAACTTGATAATCCACTGACATGTTTCTCTGATATCGAAAGGTCCAAATTCACTCCAGAGTTTAGCACTTAGGGAGGAATTCCATTCTGCTCACCCTTCCACCAATTTTCCTGAACTCTGAACTGCCAAACTACCTGGGAAATCCAACGGATATCCTCCTCCTGAATAATCTACAGTTGAGAGTCACTCCGGGACTTCGAAGCTTTGTGCTTCGACAACTTTCTCAACAAGACTTAAAAACTAGTTGAAGTAAAGAATTCCGAAGGACTTGGTGGTTAACTATTGTGCACCTTCTCTAGATCTAACGATTGTTAGGGATCAGTCTTCTTTCGAACAGATCCAATGACCAAAATTTAAACTTTGTGGCCCAATACCATGGTTGTCGTGGTCTCCTTTATCAGCTAACTTTCTCAAACTGCTATACCTCATGAGCTTTCCTATACCACCCAGGAGCTCTCTCAGCATCACTCTCGCACTTTGTACATCAATTACTTGTGGAATTTTGATTCCAAATTCCACATTCATGGCCCGTCCAGGTTCAGTGTGGAAACCATGGGCTATGATACCAATTTGTAACGTCCCCATCCACCCAATTCAGGAGCATGCCACTACAAAATCAAACTTTCATGCTCTTTTCAAAACCCGATACCAATTCGTAACATCCCCAACCTTCTACTAGGCAATGCCACTTAAAACAAAATACAAAACAAAACGTCTCACTCTGTTATGATAATCAAACTGACCATACCCAGTCATAGACCTACTAGGATATGGAAGATGGAGCTCTTTGCAGAACATCATACATATAAACTTAAACAACTAATATGCATTCTACTAATACAAAAATTAAATGCATAAATCACAGTAAAACATACATGCAACAACACATGCCATTCCTATAAATATCAAGACATGTACACGATATATAGCATAGAAATTAACATAGAAATGGTACTTATCTTTTTATGAAGAGACCACCAACTGCGTGGAGACCTTCCATGAACCTCTCATCATTAGACTAGGCTTCTCCAAGCTATCAACAGTGGTCCCCCCCCGAGCTAGGAATAAAATCCACCCTAGGTAAAGGGATTCCTAGGCTAGCCCGAGAGTACGGAAAGTTTCACAATGAAATAGGAAGGATTTCCTCTAAGGAGCCTACTTATGCCCACCATTCAAAGAATCACATTCCCCACATGCATGTCCCAGCCCAAGAATATACACATTCACTGTTCCACAATCCATCGAATGCTCCACTTCCCTTCCAGGGCTTCAACAATAGGTCGGATTAGGAATGATCAAATCTCAATAGCTACTTCTGGGCTCCCTCCAGGAGAAATCACTTCCCCAACAATCTCTCTCACCTGGAGAGAGTTTCTCATAGGTATGACAACATGCTTCTTCAATCCATGGGTATGACAACCCACCTCTTCAAACCACATGCTTGACAATCTTCTTCTTTTGTCCCCTCCTAAGTCAAACGGGTAACCACAATAGAAAAAAAGGGTATGGGCTCTAGTAATGACAACAAGCCACACCAGTCCATAGAAAGCATGGGTAGAAATAGAAAAATGGCTAAGGTGTGAACTAGCTCAGGAACCGCGCAGTCATGTTGGCTTCACAGGAAAAACAGTTAGCTTCATAGGTTGGAGGTTTTAGAGGTTGCATGGGTCAAAAATAGAGGTCATGGCTCAGCTCATGAGTGTGTGCATTCATGGGAAGGATGGAAATAATCATGAGAAAACCCCCACAATGACAGATTTTTCCCCATAAAACTGCATGCACCCAAGTTGACACATGGCTCTCTTTGGAGCTCGTTCCTCTTCACTTGGAGTTTGTTCCTCTCCCCAAAGGAACTTAGGATAACAGGGATTATTTTCCCACCTTAGTATTTTAGGAAAGTATATTATAACATTCTCTTGGCAATAATCCCTCTAGCTTATCCCTTTCTCCTAACCTCTCAGCCCCATCCCTTTCCCTACCCAGTGGAGCTTAGTCCCCCATAACTCTTTCTTCTTGGTTGGTCTACACACAGTGATGTAATTATATTAGTGATGTGAGAATTTACATGTACAAAATTAGGCTCCCTGGCCTTCAACATCTAGGATTTCTGGCCTAATAAAAATATAATCCTCCCAACTTATAAACACTTGGCTCACCAACCTATAAACATCATTACAATTCAGTAGGTGTTTGGCCTTAGGGTATTACAAGAATTAAGAAGAATTTAAAGGTAGCTAAAGATAGACAGAAAATTTATGCAGATAAGAACATGACAACTAGAGAATTTAAGGTGGGGGAGCATGTTCTTTTAAAAGTGAAGCCCAAGAAGAGTTCCTTGAATTTGGGTAGTTGTACAAATCTAGAAGCCATATTATGTGGTCCATTTGAGATATTGGACAGAATAGGGCCAATTGCATACATGCTTGCATTTCCTTCTTCCATGAATGTGCATAATGTATTTCATGTCTCTTTACTAAAAAAATATGTACATGATCCTAACCATGTTATTGATTGGCATATGATCCAGGTAGAGATAGAGGGAGACTTTTAGGTCAAGCCAATGCGAATATTGGACAGAAAAGTCAAAATTCTTCGAAATCGAGTTATAAAGCTACTAAAAGTTAGTGGACCTGATACGGTCCTGAAGATGCTACCTGGGAGCATGAAGATGCTATGCGGGAAGAGTACCCACAACTTTTTGAATAAATTTTGAATTTTTTTATTTTTTTTTTGTATATGCACTGAGGACAGTGCCAAAATAAGGGGGTGAGGGTATGTAACACCTAGGGTTTTTTGCCCCATACTAAATAATGTATTTTGTTAATAAATGAAAGGCGAGAGTGCCCAAACAATTGAAAGAGGCCAGTGTGCCTAGCAGATGTAATGTTTTGATAATTATTAATAATAAGTACATCACTAGTTGCTAGACAGACAAGGACAAGACTTATAGGGGTCTATGATTCCACAAGAGAGGGGGATTGAGGGGATAATTATTTATTATATATTTTATTTACCCATTTTTCATTTTAATGGAGAATAGCAGTTACATGAGATTCTTGGCGGGAAGGCCAAGTGGTTCCTTAATTCCAAGATTTACATAAACCCATTTTTGGTCTGTTGTGGGGGTTGCTTCTTCTCCACTCATTCACTCGCTCACTCATGGTCCATTTTTCATTGTTCACACCTTTCACCATGTTCTCTATCCATTCACTCTTTCACACACTCATGTTTCCTCATTTGTGTTTGGCTTGGGAAGGGGAAACAAATTGTTGAAGTGGAGCCATGGTTTTGTTGGCTATAAAGATTGTTGGTGTATTCCAGCCATGAATTAAGGCCTGCATGTCTGAGATGATTTGGCATCTGTTTAGTTTTTCTCACAATTGTGAATCTTGAGAGTCCCAACATGGATATTCTTGACCATATGAACTGGAGACCTAGAAGGATATGGACAGTTTGAGGGATTGTGTGGTAGAGAAGGGGGTCCATTCTCTTGGGTTGTGCAGGCTAGGTAGAAAAGATATTGTGTACTTAAATTGATGTGGGTTCTCGTAGCACTAGCTTGGGGATGAAATTGTTATTGATATTTGGAACAACTGTGTCTATGGTCAGGTGGAATGTCCTTGGTCTACATTGAGTTGGTGATTTAATTCATTAAATATAAGTGCTCTCTGTTATGGTTTTATTTACCTGTGTATTTTTCCACTATTTATTTATTTATCTATGAAATTTGTATCCATAGTATGCATGCTTGTTGGTGTTTTTCATGGAACATGTCTCATTTCTTTATGTTGTAGCTTGAATCTTGATCTATGCATGTGAATACCTCATGCACCTTTATTAATTAAAATTTGATCAGAATTCGAAAGAAGGGCAGAAGTGGGCTTGAAGTGGCATGCACGAACTGTAGGTGGATGGGTAGGTTACAATTTTTCTTTTTTCCCCATGTCTTGTGTCCTGCAACCTGAAATCCCATGACCCTCAATTTTCATCTCCATCTCCCACATTACCCAAACTACACCCTTCATGACTTAGTCATTTTACTAATTTTTACACTTGGTTTTTACTAAGTCTTATACTTGGTTTTGTGAGACCATACCCTCATTTCAACCTTCCAATCCTACATTAATTATGAATTATCTTATTTTTACTCACTTTTTTTACTTAGCCAATTCTTTTAATGCGGATGCGGGACAACCTTCCTCTCCATTACCAAACACTTCATTCAATTTTTTTAATATTATTTATTATCCTAAGTTTCTTTCCCTTTTTATTTGGAATACCTCCAATGACATTGGAAAGTGATGTGGAAATAACATATTGTGACATTTGGAAATTATATGGACCTACCATATATGAACACTCGATGGACAAACATGACTAGACAATGACTTGGAATGATGACTAGGTGATGATGTTGCAATCAAAAGATAATGTGTGCACAAGATACACATAATTCTATGTCTCTCTTTGTTTCATTCACAAATAACATGGAGATTAAATTTATTTATAAAGAAGTCATGAGAACCCTCCCACAATTCATGTGGGATAAAGAAAGTCGGATTTGCAAATCAAAGGCCCATATTTCACAAGGACAGATCAATGGTGGTTGAGTCTCCATCTTCTGAAGCTCATAACTTTTGATCCCAATGTCTGATTTGAGAAAACTAGAGATTGTCAGAAAGGTAAAGAGATGAATAACATATTGGAAGTGGTTTAAATGGATTAAATTATAGTTATCAGGACCTAAAATTAAATTATATTCAGGACTATTTTTGGGCTTGGAAACAAGCTATTTTTAGAAAATAATTTATTTAAAGAAATTTATTAACTTATAAGATGGGTCCCAAATGATGGAACATATATCAAATATCATATTTACAAAAAGTATTAATTCAATGCACCAAAAGGGGAAATCCTAATTGAAAATAAGTTTGAAGAAGATGAAGAGAAGACTATAAAAGAAGACGTAAAAGGAATTCAAAGGGTTTGGAATTTCCATCACAGTAAGTCGAGTAGTCACCCTATTCTCACCTTCACCATTTTTCCTCCTCAACCAACTATCATTTGTCATTTTCTGTTCCCATAACCCGTGAAACCAAAGTTTTGTTAGAATAATGTCGATGTGATTGTTTCACCATAGACAATGCTACACCATTGTCACCCAACCATAGGCACAAAGGCACCATTGAGCACCTTAAACTTTGATAGAAAGAATGATTCCAGGAATACAAACCATAACCAATAGATAACCAAGAGAGAGTAACTTCTCTAAGGATAACACACAAGAGAAAGTACAAGAAAGATTGAAAAATAGAAAACTGTACAATTGCAGCAACTGCTCCTCCTCCTCCAAAATTGTGCATTGTTTCTAGTTTTTTGAGTGAGAGTGAGTGAAAAAATGAGCCAGGATGTCCTCTATTGATATTAATTTTTCTAGTGAATTTTCTGGTTGAGCTAACCTGACTTTCTGGTAATTATATTTTTTGTTTATCTTTTTCCTATGAAGTTGACTTGTCTTCCTGGAGGATAATACCTTAATATTATATTTTTTTTAGCCGACATGTCTTCTAGGGTTTTCACACATCTATATAAGTTTCTCTTGCTTATATAATATTCTATTCTAGTCAAATGTTACATATGGAGGTTAATAGCTCTAGTAGCTACCATAATATCAACACTCATGTTGAGAAAAAAGTATGGAACACCGTTACTCAATCATTTTCAGATATTGCCTGGCTAGGACAAGATAGTTGGAAATGTCACTCGGGGTTTATAGCCTCAAAAAATTCACTCAATCCACAAGTATTAATTACAAGGATTAAGGCTAGTTTTATGATTTGTATATGCTGCAATGTAAAAATTAAATTTATACAAATCTACAAGAATGTATACAAATTTTACAATAAAGTAAACATAGAGACCAAAAGCGAAAGGAGGAACCAAGTCATGAAAACACATGTATGAGACATGACAATAATCTAATTTATTTCATTCTAAGATACATAAGTGTATTTCTCTTTACAAACCCCTGTGAGGGTATGGACCAAAGTCAAATTTTGAGGTCTCTGATGGGAACCATACAAAAAGACTCTGACAGTAAAATATAACTGAAAGTAATGATCTAGATCAGCTTGCCAAAAAAATGTTTCCATTTGACTCTACAAAATATCCATTATCAACCATGAAAATTAATTTACAGACATACAAGAATACACAGACTATCAAGGATGAATCAAACACCTTTAAAACAAGCTGCTAAAAAGTATGATTCAATTTTGAACCTTGTTTCCTTCAATAAGACCCTTAGTCTTGTCTTTATCCTTCTATTCTCCCCTTGTCTCTTCCTCTCATTGAACCTTTATTCTTTCTCAATAAGTTGAGGTTGTTCAACTACTTCCTTTAGTTAAGTCAAATTAACTTAACTAATTAGCTTAAGGAGAAATAATTAATAATAATATATAAATAAGGGTCTAGTTAATAATTACTAAATAGCTGGGACCCCTTATGACTCCCATCATTCTTTTTCCATTCATGAGATATAAAATAGAAAACTAATCATTTGGATCATATATCACCCTTGTAGATCCCATTGAAATCCTTTAAATCAAATATTTAAATATCAGAAAAATTTAAGGACATGTCCCAAAAAAATAATATATCCATTTTATCCACAAAAATATCCAAAATAAAGCTTGTTGTCCTAAAAAGTTGAAAATTATTAAATATTTTCTTCATCACTGAAAATCATAAAAAACTTTTTAAAATCCATATTTTCTTCTCTGCGAGGCATATTTCGTCTTCTCACTGCTGTCTCCAACTGACTTTTCTTGAGTAGCCCTTGGTTCGTTAGACCCTTGGGGATGTATTCCGCTGATCACATGGGTGCAGTCATATTTTACGTGGAGACATGAAAAAACCAATTTAGAAGATTATGTGGATGGACTAGAGGGGGAGGCTACTCCTTTTCCTTTGTATTGCACAAATTGTGGGATATCAGTTTTTAATCTTTTGTTGGCGTACGAGGATTGTACACGAGAAAGAGAAGGAGCAATTTGAACATTGGTATTAATTAGTGGTGGAAAAGGTAAGGACACGGTGGGCCATCCACGGTGGTAGAAGATAGACTGGTGGACAATTTATTTCCAACCATCATTAGTGGGGACTTTGGGATGCATTGACACATGTGGAGGAACACGAATCTTAGGAAAATTATGAGGCTATTAGAAAGGGGGTCTTTCAGGTCGAGGATGAAATATCCCATGGCCAACCAAATTAAAGAACCCATCTTGGAATAGTTGGTTCAACTCTTGTGGGTCAACATCAAAGTGAATGGAAAATTGAGGCCTCATATGACCTCGCTACCAGTTACCCCTGCCTATGTTATTTCAGTCATGGCTGCCTCTACTGAAAATACTCATCATGTAGCAATAATTAGTCAATCATGAAGTTCTTAATAACCAATACATTAAACTCTGCTTACATAAATCAAGAGTTGGATCTATAATTTACTACAAGACACATGCAATCCATCCATAAAAATATCATTTATTAATTTCCACATGAACATGTAATTGAGAGGGTCAATGGGAGTATGGAGGGATTGTATTTAGCGTAAAGTGATATCATGGAAGGGGGGGATTTATGAATATTATTCCAGCAATCAATAAAAAAAATCAACTATGTAAAAACGTATCTGCTAAGCCCTAATATTGGCTCATTACCGCTTAATTGGGGCATATTATATTAGTAATGTTATTTTATTTATGTCAACTTTAGGCTATTAGTTGTAATTATACCTCCTAGTCTCCTATATATACCAAGGAGACATTTTCATTTTGAATCATCTTGTACTTGAACATTTAAGTGGGGTAAAAGGAGGTTTTCCCCTCAAAGAGGTTTATTATTTGAAATTATATCTTTTTCAAGGCTTTGAGTATTTTTTCTGAGGTTTTTCTATGCTATATTGATATTTATTTCTTAACATATGGTTTAAGAGCTCAAGGTCTTGGGGTTTCGCTGCTACATCTGAGACACCTTGAAATTTTTTCTATAACTTGTTTTCTACAATGTTTCATAAGGAATGGCTTGAAGGGTATTTAGTAGATGGATCAAGGTATGTTGGGTTCAAAACTCATCTCCTTAGGTCTTATACTTTCGGAGATACAGCCTGTACAAGATAGGGTTCTGGAATCATCCTGAACTGAGTCATTGCGGAATTTTCACTATAAAATTTTTTATGTAACGTTTCAAACCTTGAAATATGGAGTATATTTACATAAATTAGTAAGGTATATGTGGTAAAAATTTCAGATTCTGGGTCATCTCAAATTTGTAGATACACCCCGTGTAAGATAAGGTATCTAACTAGTCCTATTGACTAGTCTCAAGAAGGTGTTCTAGGTAAAACAATCATAACTTCTTCCTAGAGTATCCAAATTGAGTGGGACTAGTTTCATTGGATTGTGAACAGTCTGTAGTATTTTTTTTGCAAGTTTCAGAATTTTATATCAATTATTTTGTGCGGGGAACGCTATACAAGTGAGATCTCCTGGAAAGGCCAAAAATCGGAAAGTTGTGGGGAAGTTACTGTAAATTTCACTTGGCACATCCAATTTTGGTCAGACCTATGGCATTGCAGAGAAGAAATATCAGAGAACTACATTAAAAAAAATTGCATACCTAGAAGGGTCGAAACTTGGGAGATACAACAGAATAAAGATTGTCTAGTAGAACCATCTCAAAATCAAGGTTCAAAAGTGATACTTGGCCAACATGCCACCCAAAAAAGGGAACTTCTACACCAAATAAGCCTTCAGACAATCCTACTTGGACTCTTGATGAAGGTGAAGAAATGCGTAGGGACATAAATGATTTACAAAAGAAAATAGTAACAAAAGATGAACTACAAGAGATGATGGAGGGTTTAAAAGGGGAGATCATGGAAGTATTGAAAAAATTCGTAACAGAGAAGACACCTGAAAATGAAAATGCATCCCATGAAATTCATGATGAGGACACAAGGAAGGTGAATCAAGAATGGAGAAACTCC
>ML789945.1:262462-273102 GCA_009831015.1 Picea engelmannii
TATATATATATATATATATATATATATATATATATATATATATATATATATATATATATATATATATATATAAGGGATGAAACAATACATATGTGAGCAAAAACCCTTATGAACAAAAGGAAAATCCCTAAGTAGGGTCACACATGTGGACCACGACACTCCAAGGGTATGCATGTCAATATCTATGGTAATTTCCTACACAAGAAATGCTCATTTGTAAGGGAAATCCCAGATATGTGTCCAATGATCCTCCTCAAGCTTCCAAGGACTGTAATTCTCATCACAAGCCATGTGCTCCACTAGGTCCACTCCCCATGCATGGACACCATCAAAGCCTAAACATTCCCAAGTCAACTCCATGCCTCCATGCAAATATCGAAGCTATCCCATGTTGTATAGGACTCAATTCCCTCTTCCTTAATGGAAAAAATTCCTCCTCTAATGCAATGAATTCTCAAAGAAAGTAACCTTTTCCATGTGGACGGGATGTAGAATATCATCAAATTGTATGAAGATCTTGAATTACGAAAGAATGGCATGCAAGCACCCAACTGATTTCCAACAACCACTTAGTACTCCATCTCTAATGTTTGGATTCATCACAGACCATCCAGGGGATAATCATATACCATGTACCCCAAATTTGATAAAGAACCCCCAAACATGGTGTAAACAATTTTAGAGTAACCCCAAAATCTAACAAAAATGAAAACAAATCAAAATAGAAATTTCTTAATCATACTATAATATCAACCTACTATGAAAATATTAATGTGAACTTGACTTAAACCTTGATTAATGAAGGAAATACTTCTTTAAAAAGTTGTTGAATTGATAGTAGGTCTCTTGAATACACCATAGTAATATATTGCAAAAAATAATAATCATAATTGGCATGAGCTCATTATAACAATAAATAATGGGTTGGAAATATGATCTAATAAACATTACATTTTTCCCTAACTACATAGAGGTAGTACATTAAAATAATAAAATACAATTTTCCTATGTATTGATATTAAATGAGAATAAACGCTAAAGAGATGCATCTAGTAACCTAGAGAAATTGGCCTATTAACCTTGTGATCATTGCTATGACTTCAAAATATGTAAATAATATATTGAACATCCTTTTTATAACAAGAAAAACAACACGGGTTGTTGAAAGCTAATGATGGTCTCTCATGACACATTAGTGGCAATGAAAACATCGTAAAACAATAATTTGTTAACATGGAGGGATGATTTGAGGTACTTTCACTACGAATTTTGTTATTTACAAAATGTTTAAAATATCATAACAGAACAAAAGTACACAACATGTACAAAATGTGAGTGTGGAGCACAACTCCATGATAGATAAATTATACAATAAATTCTCAAATAATAATATAACCTCCTCCAAATACCCAATTACATCCATACATCACCATTCCCATCTCCTCAATAATGAATACATGATATCTATATATACCTTTTCACACCTATACATGAGGCCTCTTTACCATTAGGTCAATCCTGTTACATATATATTTTCACCTTACATGTAAATTTATCCCCATATATGCCCCACTTGGGTCATAACATAGTACCCTCCTTCAAAAATATTTTTTCCTCAAAGATTTGCAATTAAAGTCTTCACATATGATGAAACCAAGTGATATTAATTTTTTATGGTCCTTCTTTTCTCTTTCCATTAATGATGATCCATCCATCCAAAATGAATTATTTTCTGTCATAATCCTCGGTAGCTAGTTGTTGCATAATTTTCTTTCACTTGATTCCATGTTCCATGTATTTTTGTTGAAGCCTCTCCAATTTGTAGTAGATGTTGTTCTATGATAATATCTTGTTGAATGATGGTTTTGTGATTCTTTTTTCCATGAATATTGATAAGTATCCCATATTCTTCCTTGATAATGTTGATATCGAGCATCTTGTCTTCCTTGAAATATTTCCTAGTAATGAGTGTGTCCATATGGTTTCACATTTGATGGTTTTCCTTCACTATGCACATGTGTTTCATTTATCTTATTTTTAGATACAATGTAATCCTCTATCTTCTTTACTTGGTCTTTGATTACTCTAGCCTTAGAGATAATACCATCATATTTGGCATTTGCATCATGAAGTTCAACTTATTCAAGTATCTTTTGGTGACCTTTTTGAATCTTGTTTTCTTTCTCATTTTGAAGATACAATGTCACCCCATTTATCAAATTCTAACTTACTTCTTCAATTGTAGATTTCATTTCTAATTTTACCTCATAAATATTTAGGGATTCCTCAACCTTCTTGCAAATTTCCCTTTCAAGTGTTTTGGTAGATTCTTCATCTGATATCCTTTATTTTTCTTGATTTTGACAATGCTTCTTTTCTTATTTCAATATCTAACCTCATCCAAGATTTTTTTTATTATGGTTTTGTAATATACATATTTCTTCCTATTTATTTTTAAATTCCTCCCTTGCCTTGTCCTTTTCCCACTTCCATTTACTACACATTCCCTGTTTTAATTTTTCAACTTCTTTGTCAAGTGATTCATTAAAGTCTCATATCTTAGATAGCTCATCACCCTTCATCTTGATCTCTTTTTTTTTCTTATTTGAACTCCTATTGAATTTTATACATCTCCATTTTTGTATTCTTGGTCCATTTATTTGAGAAGAGGTTTTCAAAATTTTCCCATGTGCAGGAGAATCTAGTACCTTCATCAAGGCTATCCCAACACTTGAAAGATTCACCATAAAAATTAAGGATTTCCCAAAAAGTGTTCCTAAAATATTCTTTTACCATCCTCAACCACTCTATGAGATTGATTTTGTGTTTATCATCATCTCCTATAAATACAGTTTATGCCATTGATTCTTAAGTAAGGTATAAACACAATCCTCAACATAAAACATAAATATATTTAAAATAATATCCAAAATGGTTATCATTGTGTTTCCAATATATTATCCTATGTTTCCTCTTTCCAATGGATTTTGAATCAGCTCAATTAAACATCTCAATCAAAAGTTATGATAGTTTTAAGTGAACATACCTTTGAAACCATGATTTGGAGTTTGTCCTTCTAACCGACCTTCCTTCTGATGTATTTATGAAATTTCATCTCATATTACTCTGATATGTCTTCTCTGAAATGCGATAGGTCTTACCAAAATTTGATGTGCCAAGTGAAAGTTATGTTAAATTTCTCAAATCTTGTTGATTTTTGGCCCTTTCTAGAGAGCGAACTTGTACAGAATACAACATGTCCAATATTTTATACCTGATTATAAATATTGTACCCAAAATACTAAGTAATGTACTATTTCAAATGCATCTATTTTCATGGAATTTGGATACTCGATGAAGAAGATATGACTATTTTACCTAGAACATATATTTGAGACTAGTTACAGGACTAATAAAAAACCCCATCTTCCATAGGGTATATCTCAGAAATTATAATGATCCCAAAGTTGAAATTTTTGCCTTAGATAACTTTATGTGTCCCCCAAAAAACATTTTGTTGTCTAAATTGTCCCAAAAAAAGAGTTGCAACGAAAATCCTAATATGACTCGTTTATAACTGAATTCAAGATGAGTCAAGAACCCTATCTTCCATAGGTTGTATCTACAAAAGTATAATGACCCAGAAGATGAAATGTGTACCATCGATACCTTGATATGTATTTTAAATAACCTCCCATTTTCATCATATGAATCATTCCAGAAAAAAATTGTAGCGAAAATGCTAATATAGAGAAGAAAAACCCTAGCATCGATGCTCTAATACCAAATCTTATGTACCAAATGCTTAAAATATCATAAAAAAATAGAAGTTAACACCATGTACATAATGTGAGAGTGGACCACAATTCCAAGATAGATAATTTATATAAAAAATTCCTAAAGAATAAGAGAACCTCCTCCAAATACCCAATTACATTCATACATCACAATTCACATCTCCTCGATAATGAATACATGATCTCTATATATACCTATTCACACCTACACATGATTCCCATTTACTATTAGGTTGACCCTACTACATATATATTTAAACATTACATGTACATTTATCCCCATATATTCCCTCCTTAGGTCATAGCAAATTGGAATATGGCATAAAAAGATGAAATGTAGGAAAATGGATTAGTTTTCTAAATATATAATTTTTATTTATAGAAATTGTGTACGACTATATGAAATTTGTGTTTTCGTAATAGAGGTATGTTATTTTTCTCAAAAAACTATAATACATATGTTTCTTTTAGTGTTGTTGTTGACTACCTAAAAGATGGATTTTCCTTAAAAAAATTGTAGAATTGTAGAGAACGCATTGTTCTTGTGCATGGATATTTTTTCAAAATTTATAATGTTAATTTTGTATATTTTTTAAATTATGAAAATCATTATGTCGTTAAAATTACAAACCTTTGATCAATGTTGGGTACAAGGTTCTTAACATCATCAAACAGATTTTGTTTTTTTAGATGGTAGATCTTTGTTTGTACTAGTGTGTAACATCTCGTACTACTAATCACACTTATATTGACTTATTCTTTGACGACACTTGTGTGCAAGTGATCTGACTATAGTACATTATGATTTCATTTGATTTGAGTTATATATGATGTTGATAATGTATTGTAATTCATTGATTAATTTATGATATATATATATGTATTGACAAATATTATTGACGAGTTCTCTTGAGTGTGCAAGATACATGACAAGTTATGGATGATGATGGAATCAATGGACTTCCTTGGACTCCAGATTGAGTTAGGGAGTGGATTGTATTTTGATTGAGTATTTCATTTTGCGCACATGTGATATATGATTGATTATAGTATGATTTATGTATATGGGTCATTGACACTATTTTTGTCAGTGGATGCAAACTTGATGATGCTTGCTAATCTGACTCACGTAAGGAGTAAAGGGGCCATGCAGATAAACCAGAAATTTGGGGGAGAGGTGTGACAACATCCCTATCACAACATACTAGCACTCTCATTGTGACCTAAACTATTGGTTAACGATTACATTGTTCATGAGGTAAACAATGTTGTGAGAGAATACAAAGAGTCACTAACGAGGAAATCTAAAGGGCACGCAATAAGGAGAAATTAATATTCCTTAGAAGCCCTTAGTCTCTCACAAGGTCGAACGAATGGAGTGTTGACTCCAAGGGTCAGACAAATTTCTGAAACTATTCAAAGGAGAGTGGCACCCTTGAAGCATGAAGGTGCATCTTGAAGGGAACATCACGTAATTAAAACTTGAGTCAATAAATCTAGGTGGCCTAGAAAACATTGAAATGGTTAGACCTTGTTAGAATAAAATATTCAATTAATTAGTAAATTATAAACTAGAAGCCTAACAAATATTCTAAGCCAAAGTTTAAGACTAAGTCTACATCTAAGTTTAAAAGAGAGATTAAATAAAAATATTTAATAAATTAAAAGATTTGAGATATAATCAAACTCTAGAAAATGGGGAATAAAATTTAAAGGTTGAATAAAATGCACATGTGTGCATGAAATTAATAAAAGGGTTTTTTTAAATAGAAAGAAATAATATCTTAAGAGAATAGGTGTGTACATAGAATATTATCTTGAGTCAAACTACCACTAATTTTAACTAAAAGAAGACTCATAATCCAACTCTAACTATGATCTAGTTAGGGGACACATATTAAATGAGAATTTGGGGAACAAAGGGACAACTCAGAGAAAAAAATAGGAACACATTGGGGAATGTGAGGGAAAATGTTTTTTTAAATAAAATAAAAAGGGTAATTACTTGTGCAACTTGGGAAGAGTGATACAAGTGTGTGAGTGAATAATCACTAATAAAATATTTAAAAATTGAATTACTTGTGCATGTGGAAAAGTGTCAATGAGAAATCACCTATAAAAGAAATGGGGTAGAAGGAGAATGGAATCATTTTTTCTTGGTACTGTTATGCTACCAAAATTTGGTTGGACTATGTTTTACCTATGAGAGTTGGGAATTCAAACTTTAGAAGGAGTGGAAGCTCTACTTTGTGAAGCAAGCTTGGAAGTTTTTTTTTTTCTGGTTCTTGTGTGTGGTCCCTTTGCGGCTCGAGGGGCTAAGAGGGAAGAAGAGAACTTCTAGCATTGGCTGAGAGGTACGGGTGAAGTCCTTGGATTAGTAGGCGAAAGTGGGGAAAGGATCAGCACAAGTTTCTGATTAGCACCAATCTTCAATGCTACTTCGGTTACGGTATTGTTAATTATTTGTCAATTGTTTTGATAAGAATTCTCATAATGTAATTGGTAGATGAGTTATGTAATTATTTTTGAAAACTAAGAAGGAACTTGAGTGAATTTATTTTCATTTATGAACCAATTGAGAAATTTGAAGAACATTCTACTAAGCCTTCAAATGTTGGATTTCGTTTCAATATGATATGTTTACAATAGATGATAAGTTTTATAAATTGTGCATGGCATTCAAATGGTTGTTGAATAAATGAAATCGAGGAATCATGTTGAGTGAGTAGCATAATATAAGAATAAGAATAATTTATTTTTAAGGTCATAGCCAAGCCAGACACCAAGTTGGTGTATGAGACCCCCCCCGCCCAACGATTTGAATGGTAAAGTCTACAGAGGTATACATACCCTATCCCCCTCTGGATTTGAACTTGTGACCTCTTAGGAGGAAATACATGTTCTTAATCATTAGGCCCACTCAGGTTGTATGTGGCAATTGTGATATTAATAAAAGGAATCGAGAATGCATCCTTGTTGTATGATATGTGTGGCGCACTCTACCTATGATTTGAATATTAAAAAATAGTATTGGAATTAATTTTTTATATTCTTGATAGGAGACTCAGTGTAAACTTTTGTATAACACATCTCCTCCTTCCATAGTGGAAAATGGTGCTCTCCCGCATTGAGATCTAGCCATTCGTAAGTTCAATTATTTAGTCTCCATTCTAATGTAGGGTTGGGTTGTAAGGAATTATTACTTTTAATCCTGAAGATGGTAATGCATTGTACAATTTGGCATGGTAATCCTAATAATTTTGGATTAAAGGGTTTTCCTTTGGATAGATTTTGGTGAGTAAGTTTGGACGAGTTTAAGTAATTGAGTAAGGGTAGAATAAAAACCCGAGTTGTACAATTTAGCAATATCTAAAATCCTTTTATATCTCTGATAGACATTGTTTCAGAGTCTAAATAAAAGTTATGCTCAAAATTTCAATTTTATTATGCTAAGCGAGAAATCATATAAATACAAAGTGGATAACAATTTGCAATATAATGGTGATTTGATTTTTGGTCATGTTCATAATTTAATATGATTAAATTTAATGAAATATTATGAGTTTGTATAACCTATATGGATAATTTCAAGAATGTCAATTATTGGACACTTTAGGAATATTAGAAAACAATTCCCAATGGTTGACTTGACACACAAGTATTTAAGAATTAATGGGTTATGTGTTAGAGATAAAGGTAATAGTCTTCTTTTAGTTTGCATTACAAGTCTCTTGACTAAGTGCTAAAACTCAAAGTTTATATTTCTAAGACGACCTACCCTAGAGATTTTTAAGTGACTTAGTTAGCGATTGTATTTTTGGAATAAATTAAAAATGTTATAAATTTTATCATTACTACAAACTAATTAAACGAGCAAAAGATGTGCAACCTTAGAATGGGAAACTGATAAGTAACATTTGATTTGTGTTGCCATCTTAGATGAGAGATTAGGTTCGTGAATGGAGATTAATTAATTATATTTTATGTATTGATGAATTAGAATGAAATTAAATGTGTTTATTGTAAATGAACCTAGAATTACAATAAAAATAAAAGAGCATATTGTACTACAAGGACTGTCTTATAAAACCATGTTGTTGATGTTTGTTTCATATAGTAATATAGTTGTTTTTATAAATTAAATACTCTTATTGTGATCTCTTGTATTGATGATGCATATCCTTGTATGATACATAATTGTGGGTTATTATGGATTTGGAGTTTAGTGACAAAGAATAAGAATTTCTTACAATCGAATGGTAATGTTTGTTTATGTAAATTATCATGATAATAATTTACTCTCTTTTTAAGGAGTATGATATATAAAAAAAAAATTAAGTAAATCCATCCACCTTTACATCGTCTTCATTCCATTGTAATGTGTTATGGAAGGGTTCGATACATAGTGTGGCATATAACATATTTTAAAAATGGTCAAGGAAATAAAAACTATACCAGAAATAAAAGAGATGTGTATTTTAATATTTTTATACATGTTAAGAGAAAAATATATTAAAAATAGTAATAAATGTTAATTATATATGGAATCTTCATAGTCGACTTTATATGTGTATGTAGTTTCATCAATAATGGATTGGTGTAGCCTGTAGAAAAATAATGTCAAAAATAGATATATTGAGAGGTATTTAAAAAAATGGAGGTTTTAATATATTTGTAGCCCAAACCATCTGGTTTTTCATCCCGAACCTAAATATGAGGAAACCAACTCAACAACATGTACGCTCGAGTTGTCACTCCCACCTAAAAAATGAAATGAAAAGAATGCACACAGACTCTAGGAACATGCACATGATCTAGGAATACATGCACATTCCTAGAGTGTGCAAGTTCTTTTATTCCTAGTATTCACAAGTTATGTCTAACAACAATATTTCAAAGGAAGATTTTAGGAATCTAAGGCCATCAACAAAATCTTCACTCACCACAAAGTACCTTTCAAGGGTATTCTTGGCCTCATGATGTGAATAGTCAACATTATGAGTTTTTTAACATTAAGTATGAATCTCTTGAACTTGGATATGGTCAAGGAAAAAAAAAAGAGTTAGTCCCTAAAGGAATATTAAGGATTTTGGGGCCAAGAACAACACTTTGAATATCCACAAATGACCTATCAAGGGAATCATTTTCTTCTAATTAGGTATATAGGTACTACTGGAAGTTTTGAGCATTAGATATGGGTCTTGAGGCCTTGAACATGGCCTAGGTAAGAATAATGAACATTAGGGCCTAAAGGAAGCTTCTATCCATCTAGGTCCAAAAGGTTTTCCTTGGAAAACCACACATGGCCTCTTGAGAGTATCATTGTTGTATTATTGTGGATGTCGATATCGTTAGGTGGTTTTGAGTAGAAGGTAGTGTCCTAGGGGCCTACAAATAATTTGCATTTTCTCACATCCTCCCACTTTGTCTTACATGCCTCCTAGTGTCACCTATCTCCCTCCCCTACCCATACACTCTTTGAATATTCTCACCTCCTCCCCCTTTTCCTCTCTTGCACCAGCCCCTCACACCCACCTCCCCTTGTCTCGCCTATATCCCCCTCTTCTCACCCATCCCCCTTTTCCACACATACCCATCCACTTTCCTTATCTTCTCGCCTCTTCTCCCAATCCATTCATCCCCTCCACCCCCTATACCCCTCATCTCCACCCTTCCCTATCCCACCACATCCCCCCCAAACCCTTTCCTCCTCTCCTCCTTTCTAGTTTCCCTTTCATATTTCCTCATCCTCTTCCTTGGATCCTTCCTCCTATCCCTCATTCCCACCACTCCCCCTCCCCTACCGATATACCCTTAACCTTTTCTCACCTCCTCCCCATTTTCCCCTCTCACCCCACCCTCTAATTACCACCTCTCCTAGTCCCACTTATCTCCCTCCTCTCCAATCATAATTTAAATCCCATGCCCATCCACATTCCCTCTCTTATCACCTCCTCTCCAAACCCTCTGATTGATTTTCCCTAGTTTCCTTCATCCCAAATACTCCCCCCTCCCTACCCATCAACCCTTTGCGTATTCTCACCTCCATATCCCACCACACCCTCCCTTTCCTCTATATCCCTCCCTTGGATCCTCTAATCCACCCCCTTCATATATACACCCCATCCCCTTTGTCTCCTCCCTCCTTTACTTTATATACCCTTCACATATTCTCACCTCCTCCCTCTTGTCCCCTCTCATACCACCCCACCATTATTTTCTATCCTAATATTGACTATATCTTTATATTATATGGACCCCCTCACCTCCTCTCCTCCCCCCCCTCCAAATTTCCTCACACTTCCCCTTGGCTTCTCCCTACTTTCCTCTACCTCCATCCCCATTTTCCCTTGGGCCAGTAATGCCCTATTTTGTTCGACCCTTACCTATACCTTGTCAAACTTCATGTCATGTCAATAATGACCCCTTTGGAGAGTGAGAGGGAGAGAGAGGTAAATAGAGATATAGGGGGGAGGGGCGGATAGAGAGAGAGAGAAGGGGGGGGCAAGGGAAAGGAGGGAGATGAAAATATAGGGAGGTTCTTTTTGAAGGAGGGAATGGGGAGGGAGGTAGGGATAGAGAAAGAGAGGAAGGGAGAGGGAGGAATGTGTAGAGAGAGAGGGAGAGAAGGGGGGGAGATAAATAGAGGAAGAAAAGGAGAAATAGTTAGATGGAAAAATAGAGAGAGAGAGAGAGAGAGAGAGAGAGAGAGAGAGAGAGAGAGATGGGATATGATGTGTGAGGGGGAGATAGGTGTAGGGTTGAGAGAGAGATAGAGAGAAGGAGAGAGAGAATTACATGAGAGATAAGGTGAGAGAGGGTGGAGGAGAGATGGAGGGAGGG